>JAIRCJ010001043.1:16411-31444 GCA_020883675.1 Bruguiera gymnorhiza | reverse complement strand
TTTGCCTCAACGTAATTTGAAATGATTTATATAATCTTCAAGCAATTTACTTAAGAAAAAGCAAAAGCAATGGACTCGAATAAGAAGGTTCTACTCTCCCATATAGGGATATATACTTAACACAACAATGAAACTTCAGATTGCTATTTATAATATTTATCCACTAAATTGTATTTTAAGCAATTGAGTCCATTAATTGTATTTTTGTTCAATTAAGATATTCAAATACTGTATTTTTCTCACCAATCAAATCAAATGACATTAATAATAAATTTAAAAATCAAAATATTGCATTTTTGTAATTTTTAAAATTTTAAAATCTATTAGGGATAAATGAATTGTCAATACGCTGTTGAATTTAACTTTTGCAATTTTCTGAATTATCTCCTTTGCCTCAACGTAATTTGAAATGATTTACATAATCTTCAGCCAAATTACTTAAGAAAAAGCAAAAGCAATGGACTATAATACGAAGGTTCTACACTTCCATCTAGGGATATATGCTTAACACAACAATGAAACTTGGGTTTGTTATTTATAATATTCATCCACTAAAGTGTATTTTATGTAATTGAGTCCATTACTTATATTTTTGTTCAATTGACATATTCAAATATTATATGTTTCACGTATTATATTTTTCTCACCAATGAAATCAAACGACATTAACAATAAATTTAAAAATCAAAATATTTCAATTTTGCAATTTTTTGAATTTTAAAATCAGCTAACGATAAATGAATTGTCAGTACTCTATTGAATTTAAATTTTGTAATTATCGGAATTATCTCCTTTGCCTCCACGCAATTTGAAATGATTTATATAAATTTTAGGCAAATTACTTAAGAAAAAGCAAAAACAATGGACTGTAATAAGAAGGTTCTGCACTCCAATCTAGGGATATATGCTTAAGACATCATTGAAACTTGGGTTTGCTATGTATAATATTCATCTACTTAAGTGTATTTTAAGTAATTGAGTCCATTAGTTGTATTTTTGTTCAATTAACATATTCAAAAGTTATATTTTTAACATATTATATTTTTCTCAGCAATTAAATCAAACGACATTAACAATAAATTTAAAAATCAAAATATTTCAATTTTGCAACTTTTCAAATTTCAAAATCTACTAGGAATAAGTGAATTGTCAGTAGTTTGTTGAATTTAAATTTTGCAATTTGCTAAATTGTCTCCTTTGCCTAAGCATAATTTGAAATGATTGATTTAATCTTCAGGCAAATTATTTAAGAAAAAGCAAAAGCAATGGATTGTAATAAAAAGGTTCTGCACTCCCATCTAGGGATATATGCTTAACACAACAATGAAACTTAGGATTTTTATTTATAATATTCATCCATTAAATTGTTTTTTATGCAATTGAGTCCATTATTTGTATTTTTGTTCAATTAAGATATTCAAATTTTGTATTTTTCTCACCAATCAAATCAAACGACATTAACAATAAATTTAAAAATCAAAATATCGCATTTTTGCAATTTTAAAATTTTAAAATTTGTTAAAGATAAATGAATTGTCAATACGCTGTTGAATTTAACTTTAGCAATTTTCTGAATTGTCTCCTTTGCCTCAACGCAATTTGAAATGATTTATATAATCTTCAGCCAAATTACTTAAGACAGAGCAAAAGCAATGAACTGTAATAAAAAGGTTCTACACTTCCATCTAGGGATATATGCTTAACACAACATTGAAACTTGGGTTTGCTATTTATAATATTCATCCACTAAAGTGTATTTTATTGAATTGAGTCCATTACGTGTATTTTTGTTCAATTAACATATTCAAATATTGTATTTTTCACATATTATATTTTTATCACCAATCAAATCAAATGACATTAACAATAAATTTAAAAATCAAAATAATCCATTTTTGCAATTTTTAGTATTTTAGAACCTGCTCGGGATAAAGAAATTGTTAATAATCTGTAGAATTTAAATTTTGCAATTTTCTTAACTATCTCCTTTGCCTCAATGTAATTTGAAACGATTTATAGAATTGTTGTCCTCAGACAAATTACTTAGAAAAAAGGAAAACCGATGGACACTAAAAAGTTGGTTCCCCACTCCCACCTAAGGATATATGCTTTACACAACCTTGAAACTTGAGATTTCTATTTATAATACTAATCCATTAAAGTGTATTTTATGGAATTGAGTCCATTACTTGTATTTTTGTTCAATTGACATATTCAAATATTATATTTCTTATGTATTATATTTTTCTCACCAATGAAATCAAATGACATTAACAATAAATTTTAAAATCAAAATATTTCAATTTTGCAATTTGTCGAATTTTAAAATCTGCTAGGGATAAATAAATTGTCAATACTTTGTTGAATTTAAATTTTGTAATTATCGAAATTGTCTCCTTTACCTCTACGCAATTTGAAATGTTTATATAAATTTCAGGCAAATTACTTAAGAGAAAACAAAATTAATGGACAGTAATAAGAAGGTTCTACACTCCCATCTAGGAATATATGCTTAAAATAAGATTGAAACTTGGATTTGCTATTTATGATATTCATCCACTAAAGTATATTTTATACAATTGAGTCCATTACCTGTATTTTTGTTCAATTAACATATTCAAATATTATATTTTTCTCACCAATTAAAACAAACGACATTAACATTAAATTTAAAAATCAAAATATTTCAATTATGCAATTTTTTGAATTTTCAAATTTGCTAGAGATAAATGAATTCTCAATACTCTGTTGAATTTAAATTTTTCAATTTTTGTAATTGTCTCATTTGCCTCAACGCAATTTGAAATGATTTATATAATCTTCAGGCAAATTATTTAACAAAAAGCAAAAGTAATGGACTGTAATAAGAAGGTTCTACACTCCCATCTAGGGATATATGCTTAAGACAACATTGAAACTTGGGTTTACTATTTATAATATTCATCCACTAAGGTGTCTTTTATGCAATTGAGTCCATTACTTGTATTTTTGTTCAAGTAATATATTCAAATATTATAATTTTCACAAATTATATTTTTCTTACCAATTAAATCAAACGACATTAATAATAAATTTAAAAATCAAAATATTTCAATTTTGCAATTTTTCGTATTTCAAAATCTGCTAGGGATAAGTGAATTGTCTGTACTCTGTTGAATTTACATTTCGCAATTTTCTAAATTGTCTCCTTTGCCTAAACGCAATTAGAAATGATTGATATAATTTTCAGGCAAATTATTTAAGAAAAAGCAAAAGCAATTGACTGTAATAAAATGGTTTTGCACTCCCATTTAGAGATATATGCTTAACACAACAATGAAACTTGGGATTTCTATTTATAATATTGATCCCCTAAATTTTATTTTATACAATTGAGTTCATTACTTGTATTTTTGTTCAATTAAGATATTCAAATATTGTATTTTTCACACCAATCAAATCAAACGACATTAACAATAAATTTGAAAATAAAAATTCTCCATTTTTGCAATTTTTAGAATTTTAAAATCTGCTGAGGATAAATGAATTTTCAATACTCTATTGAATTTAAATTTTTCAATTTTCTTAATTGTCTCCTTTGCCTCAAATTGATTTGAAATGATTTATAGTATTCTTGTTTTCAGACAATTACTGAAGAAAAAAGAAAAGTAATGGATTCTAAAAAGATGGTTCCCCACTCCCATTTAGGGATATATGCTTCACACAACCTTGAATCTTGACATTGGTATTTATAATATTCATCCACTAAAGTGTCTTTTATGCAATTGAGTCCATTACTTGTATTTTTGTTCAATTAAGATATTCAAATATTATATTTTTCACATATTATATTTTTCTCACCAATTAAATCGAACAATATTAACAATAAATTTAAAATTGAAAATATTTCAATTTTGCAATTTTTTGAATTTTAAAATCTTTTAGGGATAAATGAACTGTCAATACTCTATTGAATTTAGATTTCACAACTTTCTAAATTGCCTCCTTTGCCTCAACGCTAATTGAAATGATTTATATAATCTCCAAGCAAATTACTTAAGAAAAAAGAAACGCAATGGAGTATAATAAGAAAGTTCTACACACCCATATAGGGATATATGCTTAACACAACATTGAAACTTGGGATTGCTATTTATAATATTCATCCACTAAAGTGTATTTTATGCAATTGAGTCCATTACTTGTAATTTTGTTCAATTAAGATATTCAAATATTGTATTTTTCTCACCAATCAAATCAAAATATTGCATTTTTGCAATTTCTAAAATTTTAAAATCTGCTAGGGATAAATGAATTATCAATTCTTTGTAGAATTTAAATTTTTCTATTTTTTGAATTGTCTCCTTTACCTCAACGCAATTCACAATGATTTATATAATCATTAGACAAATTACTTAAGAAAAAGCAAAAGGAATGGACTGTAATAAAAAAGTTCTGCACTCCCATCTAGGGATATATACTTAAGACAACATTGAAACTTGAGATTGTTATTCATAATATTCATCTACTAAAGTGTATTTAATGCAATTGAGTCCATTACTTGTATTTTTGTTCAATTAACTGATTCAAATATTGTATTTTTCTCACCAATCAAATCAAATGACATTAATAACAAATTTAAAAATCAAAATATTGCATTTTTGCAATTTTTAGAACCTTAAAATCAGTTAGGGATAGATAAATGGTCAATAATCATTAGAATTTAAACTTTGCAATTTTTTTAATTGTCTTCTCTACCTTAGTGCAATTAAAAATGATTTATAAAATTCTTGTCTTCCAACAAATTACATAGGAAAAAGGAAAAGTAATGGACTCGAATAAGATGGTTCCCTACTCCTACCAAAGGATATATGCTTTACACAACCTTGAAAGTTAAGATTGTTATTTATAATATTTATCCACTACAGTGTATTTTATGCAATTCAGTCCATCACTTGTAATTTTGTTCAATTAACTTATTCAAATATTGTATTTTTCTCACAAATCAAATCAAACGACATTAACAACAAATTTAAAAATCAAAATATTGCATTTTTACAATTTTTGGAACTTTAAAATCAGCTAGGGATAAATAAATCGTCAATAATCATGAGAATTTCAATTTTGCAATTTTTTTAATTGTCTCCTCTACCTCAGTGCAATTTAAAATGATTTATAAAATTCTTGTCTTCCAACAAATTACATAGAAAAAAGGAAAAGCAATGGACTCGAATAAGATGGTTTCCCACTCCCCTCTAAGGATCCTTACACAACCTGGAAACTTGAGATTGTTATTTATAATATTCATCTACTAAAGTGTATTTTATGCAATTCAGTCCATTACTTGTAATTTTGTTCAATTAACTTATTCAAATATTGTATTTTTCTCACCAATCAAATCAAACGACATTAACAACAAATTTAAAAATCAAAATATTGTATTTTTGCAATTTTTGGAACTTTAAAATCAGCTAGGGATAAATAAATCGTCAATAATCATTAGAATTTAAATTTTGCAATTTTCTTAATTGTCTCCTCTACCTCAGTGCAATTTTAAATGATTTATAAAATTCTTGTCTTCTAATAAATTACTTAGGAAAAAGGAAAAGCAATGGACTCGAATAAGATGGTTCCCCACTCCCATCTAGGGATATATGGTTTGCACAACCTTAAAACTTGAGATTGCTATTTATAATATTCATCCACTAAAGTGTATTTTAAGCAATTGAGTTCATTACTTGTAATTTTGTTAAATTAACTTGCTCAAATATTGTATTTTTCTCACCAATCAAATCAAATGACATTAACAACAAATTTAAAAATCAAAATATTACATTTTTACAATTTTTAAAACTTTAAAATCAGTTAGGGATAAATAAATCGTCAATAATCATTATAATTTAAATTTTTCAATTTTCTTAATTGTCTCCTTTGCCTCAGTGCAATTTTAAATGATTTGTAAAATTCTTGTCTTCAAACAAATTATTTAGGAAAAAGGAAAAGCAATGGACTCGAATAAGATGGTTCCCCACTCCCATCTAGGGATTTATGCTTTACACAACCTTGAAACTTGAGATTATTATTTATAATATTCATCCACTAAAGTGTATTTTATGCAATTAAGTCCATTACTTGTAATTTTGTTCAATTAACTTACTCAAATATTGTATTTTTCTCACCAATCAAATCAAACAACATTAACAACAAATTTAAAAATCAAAATATTGCACTTTTGCAATTTTTAGAATTTTGAAATACTAGGGATTAATAAATTGTGAATAATCTGTTGAATTTAAATTTTTAAAATTTCTTAATTATCCCCTTTACGTCAATGCAATTTAAAATGTTTTATAGAATTCTTGTCTTTAGACAAATTAGTTAAGAAAAAGGAAAAGGAATGGACTCTAATAAGATGGTTCCCCACTCCCATCTAGGGATATATGTTTCACACAATCTTGAAACTTGATATTGCTATTTATAATATTCATCCACTAAAGTGTATTTTATGCAATTGAGTCCATTACTTGTATTTTTGTTCAATTAACTTATTCAAATATTGTATTTTTCTCACCAATCAAATCAAACGACATTAACAACAAATTTAAAAATCAAAATACTGTATTTTTGCAATTTTTAGAACTTTAAAATCAGCTAAGGATAAATAAATCGTCAATAATCATTAGAATTTAAATTTTGTAATTTTCTTAATTGTCTCCTTTACCTCAGTGCAATTTAAAACGATTTAGAAAATTCTTGTCTTCTAACAAATTACTTAGGAAAAAGGAAAAGCAACGGACTCGAATAAGATGATTCCCCACTCCCATCTAGGGATATATGCTTTACACAACCTTGAAACTTGAGATTGCTATTTATAATATTCATCCATTAAAGTGTATTTTATGCAATTGAGTCCATTATTTGTAATTTTGTTCAATTAACTTACTTAAATATTGTATTTTTCTCACCCATCAAATCAAACGACATTAACAACAAATTTAAAAATCAAAATATTTTACTNTCTGTAATCCCATTTAAGCTTATATCTTTAACACAACATTGAAACTTGGGATTGCTATTTATAATATTCATCCACTAAAGTGTATTTTATGCGATTGAGTCCATTACTTGTATTTTTGTTCGATTAAGATATTCAAATATTGTATTTTCGCACCAATAAGTCAAACGACATTAACAATAAATTTAAAAATTAAAATATTGCATTTTCAATTTCTAGAATTTTAAAATCTACTAAGGATAAATGAATAGTAAATTCTCTATTGTATTTAAATTTTGCTATTTTCTGAAGTGTCTCCTTTGCTCAACGCAATTTGAAATGATTTATATAATCATCAGGCAAATTACTCATGAAAAAGCAAAACCAATCGACTGTAATAAGAAGGTTCTACACTCCTATTAGGGATATATGCTTAACACAATATTGAAACTTGGGACTGCTATTTATGATATTCATCCACTAAAGTGTATTTTATGCAATTAAGTCCATTACTTGTATTTTTGTTCAATCAAGATATTCAAATATTGTATTTTTCTCACCAATCAAATCAAACGACATTAACAATAGTTTAAAAATCAAAATATTGCATTTTTCCAATTTTAGAATTTTCAAATCTGCTAGGGATAAATGAATTGTCTATACTCTGTTGAATTTAAATTTTGCAATTTTCTTAATTGTCTCCTTCGCCTCGATGCAATTTGAAATCATTTATAGAATTCTTTCTTTAGTTAAATTTTCAATTTTCTTAATTGTCTCCTTTGCTCAATGTAATTTGAAATCATTTATAGAATTCCTGTCTTCAGAAAAATTACAGAAGAAAAAGGAAAAACAATTGATTCTAATAAGATTGATCTGCACCCCATCTAGGGATATATGCTTCACACAACCTTGAAACTTAAGATTGCTATTTATAATATTCATCCACTAAAGTGTCTTTAATGCAATTAAGTCCATTACTTGTATTTTTGTTAATTAATATATTTCAAATATTATATTTTCACATATTATATTTTTCTCACCAACTAAATCAAACGACATTAACATTAAATTTAAAAATCAAAATATTTCAATTTTGTAATTTTTTGAATTTTAAAATCTGTAGGGATAAATGAATTATCAATACTCTGTTGAATTTAAATTTTGCAATTTTATGAATTGTCTCCTTTGCCTCAACGCAATTTGAAATGATTTATATAATCTTCTGGCAACTTACTTAAGAAAAAGAAAAGGATTGACTGTAATAAGAAGGTTCTATACTCCTATCTGGGATATATGCTTAACACAACATTGAAATTTAGGATTGCTATTTATAATATTCATCCACTAAAGTGTATTTATGCAATTGAGTCCATTACTTGTATTTTTGTTCAACTAACCTATTCAAAATATTGTATTTTCTCACCAATTAAATGAAACGACATTAACAAGCAATTTAAAATCAAAATATTGCATTTTTGCAATTTTTAGAATATTAAAATCTGTTAGGGATAAATAATTGTCAATCATCTGTTGAATTTAAATTTAGCAATTTTTTTAATTCTCTCCTTTGTCACAATGCGATTTGAAATGATTTATATAATTCCTATTTTCAGAAAAATTACATAAGAAAAAGTAAAAGCAATGGACTCTAATAAGATGGTTCCGCACTCCCATCTAAGGATATATGCTTCACACAACCTGAAAACTTGAGTTTGCTATTTATAATATTCATCCACTAAAGTGTCTTCTATGCTATTAAGTCCCTTACTTGTATTTGTTTAATGAACATATTCAAATATTTTTTTTCAATATTATATTTTTCTCATCAATCAAATCAAATGACATTAACAATAAAAATCAAAATATTTCGATTTTACAATTTTTAGAATTTTAAAATCTACTCGGATAACTGAATTGTCAATACTCTGTTGAATTTTAAGTTTGCAATTTTTTGGAATGTCTCCTTTGCTTCAACGTAATTTGAAATGATTTATATAATCTTCAGGAAAATTACTTAAGAAAAGCAAAAGCAATGGACTATAATAGGAAGGTTCTGCACTCCTATCTAGGGATATATGCTCAACACAACACGAAAAACTTAGGATTGCCTATTTATATATTCATCCACCAAAGTGTATTTTATGCAATTGAGTCCATTACTTGTATTTTTGTTCAATTAACTTATTCAAATATTGTATTTTTCTCACTAATCAAATCAAACGACATGAACAACAAATTTAAAAATCAAAATATTGCATTTTTGCAATTTTTAGAATATTAAAATCTGCTATGGATAAATAAATTGTCAATAATCTGTTGAATTTAAATTTAGCATTTTCTTAATTCTCTCCTTTCCCTCAATGCAATTTGAAATGATTTATAGAATTCTTGTTCAGAAAAAATTACTTAAGAAAAAGGAAAAGCAACGTACTCTAACAAGATGGTTTCGCACTCCCATCTAGGGATATATGCTTCACACAACCTTGAAACTTGAGATTGCTATTTATAATATTGATCTGCTAAAGTGTCTTTTATGCAATTGAGTCCATTACTTGTATTTTGTTCAATGAACATATTTAAATATTTTATTTTTCACATATTATATTTTTCTCACCAATTAAATCAAACGACATTAACAATAATATAAAAATCAAAATATTTTGATTTTGCAATTTTTAGAATTTTAAAATCTGCTAGGGATAACTGAATTGTCAATACTCTGTTGAATTTAAGTTTTGCAATTTTCTGGATTGTCTCCTTTGCCTCAATGCAATTTGAAATGATTTATATAATCTTCAGGCAAATTACTTCAGAAAAAGCAAAAGCAATGGACTGTAATAGGAAGGTTCTGCACTCCTATCTAGGGATATATGCTTTCATACAACAAGTAAACTTGTGATTGCTATTATTTATATATTCATCCGCTAAAGTGTCTTTTATGCTATCGAGTCCATTACTTGTATTTTTGTTCAATGAACATATTCAAATATTTTATTTTTCACATATTATATTTTTCTCACCAATTAAATCAAACGACATTAACAATAAATATAAAAATCAAAATATTTGATTTTGCAATTTTTAGAATTTTAAAATATGCTAGGGATAACTGAATTGTCAATACTCTGTTGAATTTAAAGCTTTTGCAATTTTCTAGATTGTCTCCTTTGCCTCAATGCAATTTGAAATGATTAATATAATCTTCAAGCAAATTACTTAAGAAAAAGCAAAAGCAATGGACTGTAATAGAAGATTCTGCACTCCTATCTAGGGATATATGCTTAACATAACACGTAAACTTGTGATTGCTATTTATAATATTCATCCTCTAAAGTGTATTTTATGCAATTGAGTCCATTACTTGTATTTTTGTTCAATTAACTTATTCAAATATTGTATTTTTCTCACCAATCAAATCAAACGACTTTAACAACAAATTTAAAAATCAAAATATTTCATTTTTGCAAATTTTAGAATTTTAAATCTGTTAGGGATAAATAAATTGTCAATAATCAGTTGAATTTAAATTTAGCAATATTCTTAATTCTCTCCTTTGATTCAATGCAATTTGAAATGATTTATAGAATCTTGTTTTCAGAAAAATTACTGAAGAAAAGTTAAAAGCAATGGACTTTAATAAGATGGTTCCGCACTCCCATCTAGGATATATGCTTCACACAACCTTAAAACTTGAGTTTGCTATTTATAATATTCATCCACTAAAGTGTCTTTTATGCAATTGAGTTCATTACTTGTATTTTTGTTCAATTAGCATATTCAAATATTATATTTTTCACATAGATATTTTTCTCACCAATTAAATCAAATGACATTAACGATAAATTAAAAAATCAAAATATTTCAATTTGCAATTTTTAGAATTTTAAAATCTGCAACAAATAAGTGAATTGTCAATACTCTGTTGAATTTAAAATTGCAATTTTTTGAATGGTCTCCTTTGCCTCAACGCAATTGAAATGATTTATATAATATTCAGGCAAATTTCTAAATAAAAAGAAAAGCAATGGACTCTAATAAGATGGTTTCCGCACTCCCATCTAGGGATATACGCTTCACACACCTTGAAACTTGAGATTTCTATTTATAATATTCATCCACTAAAGTGTATTTTATGCAATTGAGTCATTACTTGTATTTTTGTTTAATTAGCATATTCAAATATTATATTTTTCACATGGTATATTTTTCTCAACAATTAAATCAAATGACATTAACGATAAATTTAAAAATCAAAATATTTCAATTTTTTCAATTTTTAGAATTTTAAAATCTGCTACAGATAAGTGAATTGTCAATACTCTGTTGAATTTAAATTTTGCAATTTTTCGAATTGTCTCCTTTGCCTCAACATAATTTGAAATGATTTATATCAATTCAGGCAAATTCTAAGAAAAAGGAAAAGCAATGGACTTTAATAAGATGGTTCCGCACTCTCATATAGGGATATATGCTTCACACAACCTTGAAACTTAAGATCGCTATTTATAATATTCAATCACTAAAGTGTATTTTATGAAATTGAGTCCATACTTGTATTTTTGTTCAATTACATATTCAAATATTATATTTTCACATAGTATATTTTTCTCACCAATTAAATCAATGACATTAACAATAATTTAAAAATCCAAAATATTCATTTTGCATTTGGTTGGAATTTAAAATCTCTACGGATAAGTGAACTGTTAATACATCCTTGTTGAATTTAACTTTTTCCAATTTTTCAAATTGTCTCCTTTGCCTCAACGCAATTTGAAATGATTTATATAATTTCGGCAAAAATTACTTAAGAAAAAGCAAAGGCAATGGATTGTATTGAGATGGTTTTGCACTCCCACCTAGGGATATATGCTTACACCAACCTTTGAAACTTGGGTTTGCTATTTTTAATATTCATCCAATAAAGTGTATTTTATGCAATTGAGTCCATTACTTGTATTTTTGTTCAATTAACATATTCAAATATTATATTTTTCTCACCAATTAAATCAAACGACAATAACATTAAATTTAAAAATCAAAATATTTCAATTTTGCACTTTTCGAATTTTAAGATTTGCTAGGATAAATGAATTTTCAATATTGTTGAATTTAAATTCTGCAACTTTTGAAATTGTCCCCTTTGCCTCAACGCAATTTGAAATAATTTATGTAATCTTCAGGAAAATTACTTGAGAAAAAAGCAAAAGTAATCGACTATAATAAGAAGGCTCTACACTCCCATTTAGAGATATATGATTAGCACAACATTAAAACTTGAGACTCCTATTTATAATATTCATCCACTAAAGTGTATTTTATGCAATTGAGTCCATTACTTTATTTTTGTTCAATTACCATATTCAAATATTATATTTTTCACATAGTATATTTTTATCACCAATTAAATCAAATGACATTAACGATAAATTTAAAATCAAAATATTTTCAATTTTGCAATTTTTGGAATTTGAAAATCTGCTACGGATAAGTGAATTGTCAATACTTGTTGAATTTAAATTTTGCAATTTTTTAAATTGTCTCCTTTGTCTTAACGCAATTTGAAATGATTTATATAATATTCTCGCAAATTAATTTAAGAAAAAGTAAAAGCAATGAACTCTAATAAGATGGTTCCGCTCTCCCATCTAGGGATATATGCTTCACACACCTTAAAACTTGGGTGCTTCTTATAATATTCATCCAATAAAGTGTATTTTCTGCAATTGAGTCCATTACTTGTATTTTTGTTCAATTAACATATTCAAATATTATATTTTTCTCACCAATTAAATCAAACGGCAATAACATTAAATTTAAAAATCAAAATATTTCAATTTTGCACTTTCGAATTTTAAGATTTGCTAGGGATAAATGAATTTTCAATACTGTGTTGAATTTAAATTCTGCAATTTTCGAAATTGTCCCTTTCCTCAATGCAATTTGAAATAATTTATTAATCTTCAGGAAAATTACTGAAAAAAAAGCAAAAGTAATCGACTATAATAAAGAAGGCTCTACACTCCCATCTAGTGATTATATGATTAGCACAACATTAAAAAACTTGGGACTCCTATTTATAATATTCATCCACTAAAGTGTATTTTATGCAATTGAGTCCATTACTGTTTTTTTGTTCAATTACCATATTCAAATATTATATTTTTTCACGTAGCAATTTTCTCACCAATTAAATGATTTATATAATCTTTAGGCAAATTACTTAAGAAAAAACAAAAAGCGATTGACTGTAATAAGAAAGTTTTGCACTCCCATCAGGGATATATGGTTAACATAACATTGAAACTTGAGATTGGTATTTATAATATTCATCCACTAAAGTGTAATTTATGCAATTGAGTCTATTACTTGTATTTTTGTTCAATTAACTTATTCAAATATTGTATTTTTCTCACAAATCAAATCAAATGACACTAACAACAAATTTCAAAATCAAAATATTGCATTTTTGCAATTTTTAGAATTTTAAAATCTACTAGGGACAAATAAATTGTCCAATAATCAGTTAAAATTAAATTTTGCAATTTTCTTAATTGTCTCCTTTGCCTTAATGCAATTTTAAATGATTTATAGAATTCTCGTCTTCAGACAAATTACCTAAGAAAAAGGAAAAGCAATGGACTTAATAATATGGTTCCCCACTCCGATCAAGGGATATATGCTTCACACAACCTTGAAACTTGAGATTGCTATTTATAATATTCATCCACTAAAGTGTCTTTTATGCAATTGAGTCCATTACTTGTATTTTTGTTCAATTAACATATTCAAATATTATATTTTTCACATATTATATTTTTCTCACCAATTAAATCAAACAACACATTAATTAAATAAATTAAAAATAAAATTTATTTTCAATTTTGCATTTTTTGAATTTAAAATCTGTTAGGATAAATGAATTGTCGATACTCTGTTGAATTTAAATTTTGCAATTTTCTAAATTGTCTCCTTTGCCTCAACGCAATTTGAAATGATTCAATATAATCTTCAACCAAATTACTTAAGAAAAAGCCAAAGCAATGAACTGTAATAAGAAAGTTCTGCACTCCCATCTTGGGATATATGCATAACACAACATTCAAAACTTGGATTTCTATTTATAATATTCATCCACTAACATGTATTTTATGCATTTGAGTCCATTGCTTGTATTTTTGTTAAATTACCTTATTAAAATATTTCATTTTCTCACCAATCAAATCTAACGACATTAATAACAAATTTAAAAATTAATATATTGTATATTTGCAATTTTTAGAATTTTAAAATCTGCTAGGGATAAATAAATTGTGAATAATTTGCAGAATTATAATTTTGCAATTTTCTTAATTGTCTCCTTTGCCTCAATGCAATTTGAAATGATATATAGAATTCTGCTTCTTCAGACAAATTGCTTAAGAAGAAGGTAAAGCAATGGACTCAAATAAGATGGTTCCTCACTCCCATCTAGGGATATATGCTTCACACAACTTTGAAACTCGAGATTGTTATTTATAATATTCATCCACTAAAATGTCTTTTATCCAATTGAGTCCATTACTTGTATTTTTGTTTAATTAATATATTCAAATATTATATTTTTCACAATTATATTTTTCTCACCAATCAAATCAAACGACATTAACAATAAATTTTAGAAATCAAAATATTGCATTTTTGCAATTTTTAGAATTTTGAAATCTGCTAGGATAAATGAATTGTCCATACTTTGTTGAATTTAAATTTTACAATTTTCTGAATTGACTCCTTTGCCTTAACGCAATTTGAAATGATTGTATAATCTTCAGGCAAATTACTTAAGAAAAAGCAAAAGCAATGGATTGTAATAAGAAGGTTCTGCACTCCCATCTTGAGATATATGCTTAACACAACATTGAAACTTGGGATTGCTATTTATAATATTCATCCACTAATGTGGATTTTATGTAATTGCGTCCATACTTGTATTTTTCTTCAATCAACTTATTCAAATATTTTATTTTTCTCACCAATCAAATCAAACGACATTAACAACAAATTTAAAAATCAAAATATTG
>JAIRCJ010000433.1:0-41569 GCA_020883675.1 Bruguiera gymnorhiza | reverse complement strand
TTATATATATATATATATATATATGTATATTCCTTCTCATCTGCGCCCCAGAGATTTTGATTTTATTTGTAAACATAATTAAGTGTGCATGAGCGTGAGGTGTGCGGCCAAAGGAATTGACGAAACAGGGAAAGGACTGATTGTAATTTAAAATCATTATAATGGCTGTGCATAATGGAAGCATCGAAATTGTCAAAAGTCTTCAAGGAAAGGTGTTTTAGTCACGGGCGCAACTGGGTTTCTAGCCAAAGGTGTGTAGGGATTAAGTCTTTCTTTTAGTCCTAATTATTCTCATTTTAATATGGTTCTTTCTATGGATATTTCCAATAGTTACTATATACACTTATAATTAATCTATGTATACCTATACATATGCAGTCCTAGTAGAGAAGATTTTACGATCTGTGCCCGATAATGTCAAGATATATCTGATCCTAAGGGCAAGAGACAAGGAAGCTGCAATGGAAAGACTCAAAAAAGAAGTAATTATGCTTTCTTCTTCTTTTTTTTTTCCATTTCATCATATTCTAAACAACACCAAATCTACCCATGTATGTACAACATTGCGTTGGATGGAAGAAAATTAAAGTCTCTCCCTTTCAGATCATTGATGCGGAGCTTTTCAAATGTCTCGAGCATAAATATGGGGAATCCTACCCAAGTTTCATGTTGAGCAAGTTGGTTCCAGTGGCAGGAAACTTATGTGAACCAAATCTTGGGTTAGAGGCTCATACAAGCGATATGATTGCAGCTGACGTTGATGTTATTGTAAACTCAGCAGCAAGTACAGCCTGGGACGAAAGGTCATAGCATTAGCTCGCCTTTATATGTTCTCTGTTTGCTCGTGTTTAAACTACTTAAAATCTCCCATTGAAACCAAAAATTAATATTATGGACAACTACAATAATGTCAAACCTCCTTGTACTTATGTTGAAGTTAGATCAATGCCTTAATTATAATTATAAGTCCCTTTTTGTCAATTGAACCTAACTAAAATTTGAATTCCGAACTCAAATGATGTAAGATTGAGTAATAATGAAATTAGTTGTGCAATGGCAGATACGACGCTTCTATCAACATGAACACTAGAGGACCTTCCCGCCTCGTGGAGTTTGCCAAGAGGTGCAAGAAATTGAAGCTCTTCCTTCGCGTATCAACAGGTAATGAAGGAAATTAAGGGACGGGAGTAAGAATATTGGGTCACGCACTATGCAGGGGAGTTAGAATGATGGGTCACGAACTATACAAGAATACACTATTAAGATGACTAATATTGTAACAAGATTTAAGATTTTGGGATTAATGATAGACTTTTTTTTTTTGTACAACTTATTTTGAACTCATTGGCTCTTTAATATGGATCATTTTATATTAATTACAGTATTATAAAGAACAAAATAAAAAATTAATAAATTATTTAGTATGCTCATTTATGATGAAATGAGATTGAGAAATCAAGCAAATCACCCTATAAATCTCTTAGGCAAAGAGAGCTAGAAAAAGAATGAAAGTAGTAGTTGATTAATTTAAAAAAAGTGTCTACTTATATTATTCAAGTTAAAAAAATAAGTGAAAAGGCAATGAGTATCACTTTTATAAATAAAGTTGGGTACTATTAAAAAATTATTTGAACCTTATAATTTGATTAAAAAATTAAATACCATAATATATTTTAAATCAAATTTAATTAATATTCCTTATAGGACTTGGTGATTTCATTCTAATGTTACTGCTTATATGATTTAGATAATCTAATATGATCAAATTGTTTCAATTTATATAAGAAGAAGACAATTATTATTAGTTTATATATTTTCATTTATGGTTCATATAAATTGAAATTGGTGATATTTATACAAAATTCTTACTTAGTGTGTGCATCATAATTTTGAAATTGAATTTAGCACAATGAATGAAAATTTTGTGTACTCGTATAACAAAAGTTTAAGTCATAAATTCAAAAAAATATTAATAAAATTGGTCAATAATAAGATTATTTTTGAATTTAAATTTTACTGTTGTAAAGAAGTATATGAATTATATTAAATGTAAACAAACCAAATATTGTATAAAACAAACCACAAGAAGCATCCATCTTCTTGAAATTATATACACTGATATTTGCAAACAATTTGCAAAAATTGTCGTTTTTATTTGGTTCTGCAGCTTATGCGAATGGGCAAAGGAAAGGGAAAATTTTGGAAAAACCGTTCCGCATGGGAGATAGCATAGCGTCAGAGGAGTTCAAGTTGGGAAACCTGTCAACCTCAACTCCCATTTCTGCGTTAGATGTTGGAAGTGAAATACGACTTGCTTTGAATCCTGGGGATGATTTCAAGAATCATCCATCACCAGATCGTTACATGCGAAAGTTGGGCACAGAAAGGTTTCGTATATATATACATATCCTTTGACATAATTGATTGATGAGGACGATTAGAAAATTCAAGGACACTCAATTGTAACTCTCAGGGTATAGAGATAAGGGTGCAAAGCTAATCAGTTTACAATGCTAGGATTAAACATCTTAGTTATACAAGTAATTGTAATGGATTGCTTTCTTTCTTTTCCCCCAAAAATCTTGAAGCCAACAAATAAATTTGGTTTATACTTTCGCATGCAACAAATAAGAATTTGCTAATTTTTCTCAAATAATCTTTTTTGGTTTTTTAAATCAACTTACCGTTTGAACAGAGCCAAAAAGTATGGATGGCATGATACTTATTCATTCACAAAAGCAATGGGAGAAATGGTGATATGAGAGGAGAAATACCAGTGGTCATAATTCGACCTAGCGTGATTGAAGGTACTTACAAAGAGCCGTTTCCAGGATGGATACAAGGGAACAGGTCGGTATTCTTCAATTTTTGCTTCTTCTCTTTTCATTCTTTCTTTCTTTCTCTCTGTTTTTTCTTTTTTCGACCCAATATTACCTTTTACCAAGCCCTTAAGTAGATGTGGGAACTACAAATATTTCCCATGTGTTAATCTTATACATTTACTTGGTATTTCAGGATGCTAGATCCACTGATCAAACATTATGGCAAGGGGCACTTAACATGTCTTCCAGCAGATCCTGATTGTATCGTTGACATAGTAAGTGCAACACTTATTTCTTTTTTGCTTTATTTTTGTACAATATCATAAATCTTCGGTTTACGAAAGTTCTGGTGCGCAGACGGGATATTATAGGTGTGGATGTAATTGAATTGCACAATAAATGATAAGATAGATAACTATCCTATACTGCGTGTGGATGATTAGAAACATCTTGATTCGAAAATTACTTGCATGGGATTAGAGAATCACTTGCAATTGTCTATAATTCCTTTCCTTCTTCTTATCTCCGAGTAAATTACAGGTCCCTGCCGACATGGTAGCTAACGCCATCTTGGCAGCCACAGCCATGCACTGTATTGCCCCCCACAAGGCAGACATCAGTATCTATCATATCGGCTCATCTATTTTAAATCCGCTTACATCGCAAGAGATGGCTACAATAGCTTTTGAATACTTCAAATCCAACCCAGGATTCGCAGGGTAGACCCGTTACCATTCATGCTCCGATGAAATTATGCAAGTCCATAGACGAATTTACAGCCCATATTTCAAGACACTTGGCTCAGCCGAGGGAGCTTATGGCGATGGGATCTTCTTCCAAGCCAAATCCCGCCGAGTTAGTGGAGAAGAGGCTAACCCACACGGCAACTCTATATGAGCCTTACGGCTTCTACAAAGGAAGGTATAAATACGAGGCAATTGACTTCTTTCGTATTTTGCATAGCATTATTCACAGGCTAAACAATTGTCAGGTTAGTAGCACCCAATTGTTAATTTATCCAGTGGTATATTCTAGTTTAGGATTTCAAGAGTTTTAAAATAATTGAAACCCTATATATTCTTTTGACATCGGTTGAAAGTTGAAAACTTTTGAAACTCACTAATTAAATTTGATAATTTTCGGAATTTCATTGACATCAACTGATTAAAAAGTATTTTGCACTTTTGAAAGTAACTGTCATAGAGAAACGAAAAATATAGGACAAATGAGTTTTTCACTCTGATTTCCTTACTCCATTTTCATTGAAAGAATGATAATGCAGTCAAACTGCAACCAGGTTTGATTGCAGCAGTATGCAGAAATTAATGGAAAGCATGTCCCAAGAGGAGAAGCTGAACTTTGGGTTTGATGTGAGCAGCATTGTTTGGAAAGATTATATTGCAAATGTCCATATTCCTGGCCTAAGTAAGCATGTCATGAAGGAAAAATAGGTCTCTTCTTTTTCCTGCCAAGATCTAGCCTAAAATTTTAATATTTTGTTGTCTCGGCACAAAATATTATATCTTGAAATGTATTAAGGGCCTTAAAAATCGAATAATGAAATATTAGGTGAATAGTATTAATATTGGTAAGATGCGAATATCAGCTAGCTTGTTTGAATAATGAAACATTGTGTTTAGGAGTGATAATTGATAGGGTGCAAATATCAACTTGTTTGTTTTGAATGTAATAACAACGATTAATGGAGCGACTCTAGCTTTTTGTTCGCTCTAAAGCTTAAAGCTCTCAACGTCAAACATACCTCAACCGGTATTCACCTGGTGTTGCCATTTTTTATTAAGCCATTATGGTTTTGAAAGAAAGAGAGTTTCAGAAAATAAAATAAAATAAATATTGGTATTTGTCCTCATATTGTTTTTTTATTCATTCCATCATATTCTAAACAACATCAAACCTACCCATGTACGTACAACATTGCATTGGATTGAAGAAAATTAAAATCCTTCCCACTCATATCATTGATGCAGAGTTTTTCAAATGTCTCGAACACAAATATGGGGAATCCTGCTTGAGCAAGTTGGTTCCGGTGGCAGGAAATTTATGTGAACTAAATCTTGGGTTAGAGGCTCATACAAGCGATATGATTGCAACTGATGTTGATGTTATAGTAAACTCGGCGGCAAATACAGCCTGGGACGAAAGGTGATAGTATTAGCTAGCCTTTATGTGTTCTCCGAGCATGTTTAATCCACTTAAAATCTTCTATTGGAACCAAAAATTAATATTCTTGATAACTACAATAATGTCAAACCTCTCTATACTCGTGTTGAAGTTAGATCAATGCCTTAATTATAATTATAAGTTCTTTTTGCCAATTGACCCTAACTAAAGTTTGAATTCCGAACTCAAATGATGTAAGATCGAGTAATAATGAAATTAGTTGTGCAATGACAGATATAATGCTTCTATCAACATGAACACTAGAGGACCATCCCGCCTCATGGAGTTTGCCAAGAGGTGCAAGAAATTGAAGCTCTTCCTTCACGTATCTACAAGTAATGAAAGAAATTAAGGGAGGGGAGTTAGAATATTGGATGAGGAACTATACAAGAGTACACAATCAAGTGACTAATATTGTAATAAGACATAAAATTTTGGGATTAATGGTAGATAATTTTTTTGTACAATTTATTTTGAATTCACTGACTCTTTGGTATGAACCATTTCAAATTAATTACAACATTATAAAGAATAAGTAGAAAATTAATAAATTATTTAACATGATCATTTAGAATAAAATGAGATTGAGAAAACAAGCAAATCACCCTATAAATCTCCTAGGCAAAGAGGGCTGGAAAAAGAATAAGAGTAAAAGTTAACTAATTTAAGAAAAGAAAGAATCTACTTATATTCTTTAGGTTAAAAAAAATGAGCGAAAAGGCAATGAGCGTCACTTTTGTTAAAAAAGTTAGAAACTATTACAAACTTATCTGAGATGCATGATTTGATTCAAAAGAAAATTAGTATATTAAATAGCATAATATATTTCAAATGAAATTTAATCAATATTCCTCATAATGTCTGGCCACTTGATTCTAATATTACTAGTTATATGATTTAGATAATCATTGTAGAATCTGTTACTAACTAGACTAAGTTAGTCTTAGTGTTTAACTCATAACTTGTCACTATATCTCTTTGAATCAGCTTGAAATTCATTATGAAAATTTAATCATAATTATGAAAATAAGTTTATTGTAGCCTCAAGAATTTAAGAGATTTTTTTTTAGTGTCCTAGGATTTTCTTATATCTACTATGTATATTCTCTAGGATATAAATAAGGACCTTTTTAGTTGTTAAAAAAAAAAAAAAAGAGGGGAGGCGGACACAAAAAGAGAGCAACAAACCTAACTTTAGTAAGAATTCAATTTTTTTTTTTTTATGTATAAGTAGTTAGAATTTTTAACAGTTTTAGGGTGTTTTAAAATGTTTGGTATTTTAATGGCATAGATTATTCTATTAGAATTTTTTGACTTATTCTAATTGAATTGAATTGATGAATGATTGTTGTTTTTGTTTATTCATTTATGCTTGTTGAATTGGTCAAACAAATATCAATTGCTAAAGTTAGGGATTGTGACCTGTATTTATCCTATTCCTAATCTCTGAATAGCAATTAATGGCAACATAATAAGTTACTCTTTCCTACCAAAATTTATGGATATATGTTCTCAAAACTACAAATTATTTGGTAATTAGAGTTCTTATAAAGAAAATATAATTTAAAACACCTACCTATTAGGGATTGCTTAGTTGAAAAAAGAATTTATAATCCATATGAAAAAAAAATTACTCTTAAATAATCAGTAATTATTTTATTTGTTATTAAAGAAAGTTTAAAGGATATAATTATAGTTCAAGAATTATTAAAATTGCTAAAAGTTGGCAAGGGAGAGCTTTGGGGCTAGTTGCTAGGGACCTTGAGGGAAGAACTCCATCCATAAGATGAGTCCTCAGAGGTCATGATGGCAGCTATGTGTGCAAAAATAGTGAAACTTAAGGGAAAGCTCAGGGAGTCAGAAGTAGCACGTGTGAACGGGGTGGCACCGTGCAAGGTCTATATACGGACGCACCTAAGCGAAAAGAGTTCAGGGGATTGCAAGTGGCTAAGGATATGGACAATTTCCTATGGTACATGGAGCAGTACTTCCAAGGCATAGGGATCCATGATAGCCAATCATGGGTAAATACTACATTTATGTACTTACCTGATAATGCACTGTTGTGGTGGCATTATTGGTTCGATGATAGGTGTAGAGATCCTATCATGACCTGGGATAGATTCATCAAGGAGTTCCAATGGAATTACTATCCTGCATATGCAGAAGAAGAACCTCGTGATGAGCTAAAGTGTCTTGGGCAAAAAGGCGCAATATGGGATTATGTAAAGCGATTTTCAGAGCTATTACTCCAAATTCCTTCGATGAATGAGATAGAGGTGTACCACCAGTTCATTAGTGGTCTCAAGCCATGGATCAAACAAGAGTTGAAGTGGTTCCATGTGGGAGACCTTACAATAGCCATAATTGTGGCCAAATCTCTTATGGAGTACAAGGTGCCTTCCACCTCCTAGTTAGCCTCTCATCCAAAGGATAAGGCCAATGGTGGGGGAGACCAGGGAAGATTCAATTGTCCAAATGGAGGTAGACCCCCAACTGGCCCTCCTAAAGTTCAAGCAAAATCGAGCGGTAGAGGACATAAAAAGGTACATACTTACAAATGCTTCTTTTGTGATGGTCTGCACATGGTGCAAGATTGCCCAAACAAGGCCAAGTTAGCTGCCCTTTGCAAAGAAGATGAAATAAAAGAGGAGGTGCAATTGGGCTGGTTGTGAATTCTCAGCTCAATCAAGTCTAAAAAGGTGAAGGAGCCAAAAGGACTCATTTTTGTAGATTTGAAGATCGGAGAAATCATGATGGGTGCACTCGTGGATACTGAGGCATCCGATCTCTTCATATCAAAAGAACTTGTGAAGAAACTTAACTTTTAAGTTGAGAAAGGAGCTGGGTGACTCAAGACTATCAACTCTAAGGAGGTCCCTACTATTGGATTTGCTAGAGATGGTGAGTTTCAGATTGGGAAATGGGGAAGCAAGGGGACCGTTAAGGTAATTCCCTTTGACGACTATGACTTTGTCATTAGGACAAAATTCTTAGATAAAATCTATGTAGTTATATTTCCCTTTGTTGAGTGTATTTACGTGTTGGGTAAACAGTGCTAGTGTGTGATTCCGGTCCATCGTAAGTTAGACCGTGATTAGAGGGTGATTTTGGCAATGCAACTCACTAAGGGAGCTAAGAAAAGTAAGGTGACCATCCTAGTAAGCTTAATGAGCGAGAATGACAAGGGCAAAAGGAGTGAGTCACGATAGAAGTGGACTAAGTCCTCGATTTGTCCAAGGATGTGATGCCTCCTAAGTTGCCCAAGAAGTTTCTACCTGATAGAGAAGTGGACCATCAGATTGAGTTAGTGCCTGACACTCAACCACTTTCCATGACACTTATCATATGACACCCCCCGAATTGGAAGAATTGAGGAAACAACTGAAGGAGTTGTTCGATGTTGGGTACATTTGACCATCTAAGGTTTTATTTAGTGTGTTGGTCCTATTCCAAAAGAAGCATTATAGGTCACTTCAAATGTGCATAGATTACTAGGTGCTAAACAAACTAACTGTCAAGAACATGTACTTAATCCCACTGGTTATGGATTTGATCAACTTGGAGGAGCTCAATGGTTCACCAAGCTTGATCTTTGATCAACATAAGCTAAAGACAACTTGCATGACGTTTTATGGATCGTATGAGTTCCTCGTCATGCCATTTGACCTAACCAATGCTCTAGCCACATTCTGTACTCTAATGAACAAGGTACTGCACCTATTCCTATATTGGTTTGTAGTGGTTTACCTTGATGATATTTTTGTACATAGTTAGACGCTCAAGGAGCTCATTAAGCACCTGAGACAAGTCTTCCAAGTCTTACGTAAGAATGACTTATACGTCAAGCGTGAGAAATGTGCCTTTGCCAAAAGGAAGCCCATTCTTAGGGCACATTTTCAAGAGCAAATGAGTACAAATGGATGGGGTGAAGATCCAAGCTATTGTTGAATAGGAGCCATTGAAAAAAGTAACAGAGTTGAGGTCATTCCTTGGCCTTATTAACTACTACTAACATTTCATTTAGAACTACTCAAATATCACTATGCCACTCACAGATATAATGAAGAAGGAGAAGTCATAGGAGTGGATGAATCGATGTCAAAAGGCATTTGATCAATTGAAGTAAGTCATGATCGAGGAGCCGATGTTGGTGTTGCCCAATCACGCCAAGCCTTTCAAGTTAGAGATTGATGCATTAAATTATACTATTAGTGATGTTCTTATGTAGAAAGGACATCCAATGGCATATGAGTGACAAAAGTTGAACGATACCGAGTGACAGTATACCATTCAAGAGAAGGAGATGATTGTAGTAGTCCATTGCCTACAGACATAAAGGCATTTTCTCTTGGGGTCTAAGTTTGTTATAAGGACAGATAATGTGGCCACAAGTTATTTCTAAACCCAGAAGAAGTTGAGTTCGAAGCAAGCTTGGTAGCCAGATTTTCTAGTGGAATTTGACTATGTAATAGAGTACAAGTTAGGAAAGGCTAACTTCACAACTGATGCTCTTAGCTAGAAGATGGAGTTGGCAAACACGGTGAGTTAACCAAGTTATCCATGGATCAAGTACATTAAGAAGGGGCTTAAGCACGATTAGAAGGCTCAAGCCCTCACTGGGTATGTGTGAAAGAGCAAAACTTGATGATTTTGGTGTAAGGACGATCTTTTTTACACCAAAGGGCAATGACTATAAGTGTCACTTCACGGTAAACTAAGAAAAGAGGTGTTACATGAGTGCCATGATTCAAAGTAGGTAAGTCATCCAGAGATCCACCACATCTTAGCGCTCGTCGAAGACCAATACTATTGGCCCTAGATATGGGATGATGTTGAAGCCTATGTAAAGACCTATCTTGTTTGCCAACAAGACAAACTCGAGCAACGTTTGTCGTCGGACTCCTATAGCCACTTCCTACCCTAACTCGTCTATAGGAGAGTGCTTCCATGAACTTCATAGTAAACTTGCCGAAGTTTAAAGGGTGTCAAACTTTCATGGTAGTGGTGGATAGGTTCTCCAAGAATGCAACGTTTATGCCAATGATAAAGGATTGGTAGGAACAAGCAAACTTGGCAAAGGTGTGTCTATATAAAGCCTCCAAGCACATGAAGAACTAGGATGACAAAAGGCAACAACAGGTGGAGTTCCAAGTCGGGGGACTTAGTGCTAGCCAAACTACTTGTCATTCTTCAGTGCTAGCCAAACTACTTGTCATTCTCCAGTGCTAGCCAAAAGGCACAAAGGGTTGATCTGTCACTATGAGGGGCCATTTTGTGTGATACAACAGGTCGAGAAGGTCGCATACAAATTGGAATTGTCGCCAAAATTAAGGTACATCCGATTTTCCATGTGAGTATACTTAAACCTTACTGTGTAAATGAGGAAGATTCGGATTGAGGGGAGTCACAGAATCCACCACTTGGGGCAAAAATTTCATATGACCGAGAAGTCAAATCCATAGTGGCAGATCGGATCATAAGGAAGCGGTATTGTACATCAAGGTGAGAATACTTTATCCAATTGAAGGGTCTTCCCGTATGGTACCCTATTTTCTACAGGCTTTTCTAGGTTATGTTTTCTTCTTACCATCTATTTGTTACAAGTCCTGTTTTCCTCCTATCTTAGGCTACTCTATTTTCTACAGGCTCTATTTTCTTGTTACTGTTGCTACAGACTTTTTTTTCTTCTTACCATAGGCTACTCTATTTTCTTCTTTCCTTTTATTTGCTAGAGGCTTTATATTCATCTTATTGTAGGTTACACTATTTGGACAAGTGAATTGATTGTCCTCCCAATCTTTGCCCATCCACCCCAATGGTAGACAACAGCCACATGAGTTTCCAATAGTTGAAAAAGTAATAAATGAGAACAAGAATTAATGACCAAGTGTTGCATGTGCACATAATTTTAAAAGAAATAGCTTGATTTTCAAATTCATAAACTCCATGAGTATTTCAACCATGTAATGCACAACAGAACCTATTCATTACAGCTTAATTTACCGTATAATCTTTTTTGATTGATGAAAGGGAGAGGAGTGCACAAACAGATAAAATGTCTATTTTAGTACCTACTCCTAAAATTTATTTGCTACATACTCTATTTTCTTCTTTCCGTAGGCTACTCTATTTTCTACAAGCTCCTATAGGCTTTGTTTTCTTCTTACTATTTATTGGCAACTGACCCTTTTTTCTTCTTACCATATGTTGCTCTGTTTTTCTTCTTACCGTCTATTTGCTAAAGGCCCTATTTTCTTCTTACCGTAGGTTGTTTTGTTTGGACAAGTGGATTAACAATCCTCCCAATCTTAGCCCATACACTTTGGTGGTAGCCAGCAATCAAATGGGTTTCCAACAGTTGGAAAACAACAAATAAGGAAGAGGAGTGCATGAATCGATAAAATGTTTATTTTAGTACCTACTCCTAAAATCTATTTACTTTAGACTCTATTTTCTTCTTACCTTCTATTTCCCACAAGCTCTCTTTTCATCTTTTCATATGCTACTCTATTTTCTGCAAGCTCGTCCTGGTTCTGTTTTCTTCAAACCGTCTATTTGCTACAGCCTCTGTTTTCATCTTTTCGTATGCTGCTCTGTTTCTTACAAGCTCCTCCTAGTTTTATTTTCTTCAAACCGTCTATTTGCCATAGGCTCTGTTTTCTTCCTACCTTAGGCTACTCTGTTTTTTACAAACTCTGTTTCTTTTTATCATCTATTTGCTGGAGGCTTTATTTCATCTTACCATACGTTGCTTTGTTTGGACAAGTGGATTAATAGTCCTCTCCAATCTTAGCCCATACACTTTGATGGTAGCCAGTAGTTACATGAGTTTCTAACAGTTGGAAGAGCAATAAATGAGGACGAGGATTAATTACCAAAGGTTTCGTGTGCACATAATTTTGAAAGAAATAACATGATTTTCAAATTCATAAACTCCAAAGGTATTTCAACCATGTAATGCACAACAAAATTTATTTATTATAAATTAATTTGCCATATAATCTTTTTTTATTGATGAAAGAAAAAGGAGTGCACGAACAGATAATATGTCTATTTTAGTACCAACTCCAAAAATCTATTTACTGCAAGCACTATTTTATTCTTACCATCTATTTGCCACAAGCTCTATTTTCTTCATCTGTATGTTGGTCTATTTTCTACAGGCTCCTCCAGGTTTTGTTTTCTTTTTACTATCTATTTGGTACAAGCTCTATTTTCATCCTACCTTAGGCTACTCGATTTTCAACAGGCTCTTACTAGCTCTATTTTCTTCTTTCCATTTATTTGCTACAAGAGCTTTTTTCTTCTTACCGTTTATCTGCTAAAGGTTTCGTTTTCTTCTTACTGTAAGCTGCTCTGTTTGGACAAGTGAATTAACAATCCTCCTAATCTTAGCCTATACACTCTGATGGTAGCCAGCAGTCATGTGAGTTTCCAATAGTTGGAAAACAACAAATGAGGATGATGATTAATTACCAAAGGTTGCCTGTGCATATAATTTTGAAAGAAGTAGATTGATTTTCAAATTCATAAACTTCATGAGTATTTCAACCATGTAATGCACAATAGAATCTATTCATTGATACTTAATTTGCCATATAATCTCTTTTGATGGATGAAAGGAAGAAGAGTGCACGAATAAATAAAATGTCTATTTTAGTACCTACTCTTAAAATCTATTTGCTACAGGCTCTATTTTATTCCTTCCATAGGTTGCTTTGTTTTTTGTAGGCTCCTTTAGGTTCTATTTTTTTCTTACTATCTATTTGCTATACGCTTTGTTTTCTTCTTAGCATAAGTTGCTCTATTATCTAGAGGCTCCTACTAGCTTTGTTTTCTTTTTCCTGTCTATTTGCTAGAGACTCTATTTTCTTCTTATTGTCTATTTGTTAGAGGCTTTATTTTCTTCCTACTGTAGGCTACTCTGTTTGGATAAGTGGATTGATAATCCTCCCAATCTTAGGCCATACACTCTGATGGTAGCCAATAGCTACATGAGTTTCCAACAGTTGGAAAGTAACAAATGAGGATGAGGATTAATTATCAAAGGTTGTTGTGCACATAATTTTGAAAGAAGTAGCTTGATTTTCATATATGTAAACTCCATAGGTATTTCAACCATGTAATACAAAATAGAATTTATTCCTTGAAACTTAATTTGCTGTATAATCTTTTTTTATGGATGGAAGGAAGAGGAATGCACGAATAGATAAAATGTTTATTTTAGTACCTACTCCTAAAATCTATTTGCTCCAAACTTTTGTATGCTACTCTCTTTTCTACAAGCTCCTCTAGGTTTTATTTTCTTCTTACCATCTATTTGCTACAGGCTTTGTTTTCTTCCTACCTTAAGCTGTTATATTTTCTATAGGCTCCGATAGGCTATGTTTCTTCCTACAGTTTATTTGCTACAAGCTCTATTTTCTTCTTACAGTTTATTTGCTAAAGGATCTATTTTCTTCTTATCTTCTATTTGCTCCAGAATCTATTTTCTTCCTACCATAGGCTGCTATGTTTGGACAAGTGGATTGACAATCCTCCCAATCTTAGGCCATACACACTAATTGTAGCCAATTGTCACATGAGTTTTGAATAGTTGAAATGCAACAAATGAGGAAGACAATTAATTACCAAAGGTTGTTTGTTCACATAATTTTGAAAGAAGTAGCTTGATCTTCAAATTCATAAAATCCACGGGTATTTCACTCATGTAATACACAATAGAATCTATTCATTGAAACTTAATTTGCCGTATAATCTCTTTTGATGGATGAAAGGAAAAGGAGTGCGAGAATAAATAAAATGTCTATTTTAGTACATACTCCTAAAATTTATTTGTTGCATGCTTTATTTTCTTCTTTCCGTAGGCTGCTCTATTTTCTAGAGGCTTCTCTAAGTTAAATTTTCTTCTTACCATCTATTTGTTATAAGATTTGATTTCTTGTTTTCATAGGCTGCCCTATTTTTAATAGGCTCTTACAAGCTTTATTTTCTTCTTATCATCTATTTGTTAAAGACTATATTTTCTTCTTACCATTTATTTGCTATAGGCTTTATTTTCTTCTAATCATAGGCTACTTTGTTTGGATAAGTGGATTGACAAACCTCTCAATCTTAGGCCATACACTCTAATGGTAGCCAGTAGTTATATGAGTTTTCAAGAATTGGAAAGCAACGAATAAGGATAAGGATTAATTACCAAAGGTTTCTTATGCACATAATTTTGAAAGAAATAGCTTAATTTTCACATATTTAAACTCAATGGGTATTTCAACCATGTAATACAAAACATAATCTATTCCTTGAAGGTTAATTTGTTGTATAATGTTCTTTGATTGATGAAAGGAAAAACAGTGCATGAATAGATCAAATGTCTATTTTAGTACCTACTTCCAAAAGGTTAATTTGTCGTATAATGTTCTTTAATTGATGAAAGGAAAAAGAGTGCACGAATAGATAAAATGTCTATTTTAGTACCTACTTCTAATATTTATTTGCTCTAGACTCTGTATTCTTTTTACTATTTATTTCCTACAGGCTTTATTTTCTTCTTTTCGTATGTTGCTTTATTTTCTACAAGCTCCTCTAGGTTCTGTTTTTTTCATACCGTTTATTTGCTAAAGGGTCTATTTTCTTCCTACATTAGGCTGCTCTGTTTTTTACAAGTTTTGTTTCTTCTTACCATCTACTTGCTACAAATTTTATTTTCTTCTATTCATATACTGCTATATTTTCTACAAGTTTCTCCAGGTTATATTTTCTTCTTATTGTCTATTCACTATAGGCTCTGTTTTCTTCTTGCCTTAGGCTACTCAGTTTTCTACAGGCTCTTACAGTCTCTATTTCTTCTTATCGTCTATTTGCTATAAGCTATATTTTCTTTTTACCATTTATTTGCTAGAGGCTCTGTTTTCTTCTTACCTTCTATTTGTTAAATACTTTGTTTTCTTCTTACCATAGGCTGCTCTGTTTGGACAAGTGGATTAAGAGTGCTCCCAATCTTAGGCCATACACCCTGATGGTAATTAGTAGCCATATAAGTTTCGAATAGTTGGAAAGCAACAAATGAGGATGAGGATTAATTACCAAAGGTTACCTGTGCACATAATTTTGAAAGAAGTAACTTGATTTCACATATGTAAACTCCATGGGTATTTCAACCATGTAATGCAAAACAAAATCTATTCCTTGAAACTTAATTTGCCGTATAATCTTTTTGATGGATGAAAGGAAGAGGAGTGCATGAACAAATAAAATGTCTATTTTAGTACCTACTCTTAAAATCTATTTACTTTAGACTCTATTTTCTTCTTACCGTCTATTTGCTCTAGACTCCTAAAATCTATTTGCTACAGGCTATATTTTCTTCCTACCTTAGGCTGCTCTATTTTATATAGGCTCCTACAAGTTCTGTTTTCTTCTTATCGTTAATTTGCTACAAGCTTTATTTTCTTCTTACCATAGGCTACTCTATTTTTTATAGACTCTATTTTCTTATTGCCTTCTATTTGTTAGAGGCTCTATTTACTTCTTACCATCAATTTGCTTGAGGCTTTATTTTCTTTTTATCGTAGACTGCTCTGTTTGGATAAACGGATTGATAGTCCTCCCAATCATAGTCCATACACTCTGATGGCATCCAACAATCACATGAGTTTCCAACACTTGGAAAGGAACAAATGAGGATGATAATTAATTACTGTAGGTTGCCTATGCATATAATTTTGAAAGAAGTAGGTTGATTTTCAAATTTGTAAACTCCATGGGTATTTCCACCATGTGATACAAAATAAAATCTATTCATTGAAACTTGATTTGTCGTATAATCTTTTTTAAAGGATGAAAGAAAAAAGAGTGCATGAACAGATAAAATGTCTATTTTAGTACCTACTTCTAAAATCTATTTGTTACAGACACTGTTTTTCTTCTTTGGTCTATTTTCTATAGGCTCTATTTCATTTTTTTCCAGAGGCTACTCTCTTTTCTACAGGCTCTTCCAAGTTCTATTTTCTTTTTACCATCTATTTGCTGCAAGCTCTGTTTTCTTCCTACCTTAGGCTACTCTATTTTATAAAAGCTCATATAGGCTTTTTTTTCTTCTTACCATCCATTTGCTACAGGCTCTATTTTTTTCTTACCATAGGCTACTCTATTTTTCTACGAGCTACTATAGTCTCTATTTTCCTTTTACTATTTATTTGCTAGAGGTTCTGTTTTCTTCTTATCATCTATTTGCTAGAGGCTCTGTTTTCTTCTTACTGTTTATTTGCTACAGGCTCTATTTTCTTCTTTCTATAGGCTATACTAATTTTTATAGCCTCCTTTAGGTTATGTTTTCTTCTTATCATCTATTTGTTACAGGTTCTGTTTTCTTCCTACCATTAACTGCTTTGTTTTCTGCAGGCTTTAACAGGCTTTGTTTTCTTCTTACCATCTATTTGTTACAGACTCTGTTTTCTTCTTACCATCTATTTGCTATAGACTCTGTGTTCTTCTTACCATAGGATGCTCTATTTTTTATAAGCTCTTACAGATTTTGTTTCCTTATTACCATTTATTTGCTAAAGGCTATATTTCCTTCTTACTTTCTATTTGCTAGAGGATATATTTTCTTCGTATCGGAGGTTGCTCTGTTTCGACAAGTGGATTAATAGTCCTCCCAATTTTAGCCTATATACTCTGATGGTAGCCAACAGTCACATGAGTTTCCAACAATTGGAAAGCAACAAATAAGGAGGAAGATTAATTGTTAAAGGTTACCTGTGCACATAATTTTAAAAGAAGTAGCTTGATTTCTAATTCGTAAACTCCATGAGTATTTCAACCATGTAATGCAAAATATAATCTATTTATTGTAGCTTAATTTTTTGTATAATCTTTTTTGATGGATGATTGGAAGTGGAGTGCACAAACAGATAAAATATTTTAATACCTACTCCTAAAATCTATTTGCTATAGCTTCTATTTTCTTCTTACTGTCTATTTACTATAGGCTTTGTTTCTTCTTTCCATAGGCTACTCTCTTTTATACATGCTCCTCCAAGTTCTATTTTCTTTTTATTATCTATTTGCTACAGGTTCTATTTTCTTCCTACCTTAGGCTGCTCTATTTTGTACAGGCTCCTATAAGCTCCTTTTTCTTCTTGGCATCCATTTGCTATTGGCTCTGTTTTTTTCTTACCATAAGCTATTATGTTTTCTACGGGCTCTTATAGGCTCTATTTTCTTTTTACCGTTTATTTGCTAGAGGCTCTATTTTCTTCTTATCATTTATTTGCTTAGGGCTTTATTTTCTTCTTAATAGAGGCTATTTTGTTTCACCAAGTGGATTGACAGTCCTCCCAATCATAGCGCATACACTCTGATTGTAGCCAATAGTCACATGAGTTTCCAACTGTTGAAATGCAACAAATGAGGACAAGGATTAATTACCAAAGGGTGCCTATACACATAATTTTCAAAGAAGTGGCTTGTTTTCAAATTTGTAAACTCCATGGGTATTTCAATCGTGTAATGCAAAACAGAGTTTATATGTTGAAGCTTAATTTGTTGTATAATTGTTTTTGATAGATGAAAGGAAGAAGAGTATACAAACAAATAAAATGTCTATTTTAGTACTTACTTCTAAAATCTATTTGCTACAGGCTTTGTTTTCTTATTTTCATAGATTGCTCTAGTTTCTATGGGTTCCTCTAGGTTCTGTTTTCTTCTTACCATCTTTTTGCGACAGGCTCTATTTTCTTCTTACTTTAGGCTGCTTTGTTTTCTATAGGCTCATACAGGTTCTGTTTTCTTCTTATCGTCAATTTGCTATAGGCTCTATTTTCTTCTTACTATAGGCTACTATATTTTCTATGGGCTCCTAAAGGCTTTATTTTCTTCTTACCATAAGTTACTCTATTTGGACAAGTGAATTAACAGTACTCCCAACCATAGGCCATCCACTCTGATGGTAGCTAGCAGTCACATGAGTTTCCAACAGTTGGAAAGCAACAAATGAGGATAAGAATTAATTACCAAATGTTGCCTATGCACATAATTTTGAGAGAAGTAGCTTGATTTTCACATTCGTAAACTCCACAGATATTTCAACCATGTAATGCAAAACAAAATCTATTCTTTGAAGGATTTGTCATATAATATTTTTTAATGGATGAAAGGAAGAGGAGTGCACGAACAGATAAAATGTTTATTTTAGTACCTACTCCTAAAATCTATTTGCTACAGGCTTTGTTTTCTTCTTACTATCTATTTGCTACAGGCTCTGTTTTCTTCTTTTCATAGGTTACATTAATTTCTATAGGCTCCTCCATATTATGTTTTCTTCTTATCGTCTATTTGGACAAGTGAATTGACAGTACTCCCAACCATAGGCCATCCACTCTGATGGTAGCTAGCAGTCACATGAGTTTCCAACAGTTGGAAAGCAACAAATAAGGATAAGAATTAATTACCAAATGTTGCCTATGCACATAATTTTGAGAGAAGTAGCTTGATTTTCACATTCGTAAACTCTACAGATATTTCAACCATGTAATGCAAAACAAAATCTATTCTTTGAAGGATTTGCCGTATAATATTTTTTAATGGATGAAAGGAAGAGGAGTGCACAAACAGATAAAATGTTTATTTTAGTACCTACTCCTAAAATCTATTTGCTACAGACTTTGTTTTCTTCTTACCATCTATTTGCTACAAGCTCTTTTTTCTTCTTTTCATAGGTTACACTAATTTATATGGGCTCCTCCATATTATGTTTTCTTCTTATCGTCTATTTGCTACAAGCTCTGTTTTCTTCCTACCGTTGGTTGCTTTGTTTTCTTCTTACCATTTATTTGCTACAGGCTCTATTTTCTTCTTACCGTCTATTTGCTATAGGCTCTATTTTGTCCTTACCATAAGATGCTCTATTTTCTATAAACTCCTACAGTTTTTGTTTTTTGTCTTACCATTTATTTGCTAAAGGATTTGTTTCCTTCTTACCGTCTATTTGCTAGAGGTTCTATTTTCTTCCTACCCGAGGCTACTCTATTTGGATAAGTGGATTGATAGTCCTCCTAATCTTAGACCATACACTCTGATGGTAGCCAATAGTCACATGAGTTTGCAACAGTTGGAAAGCAACAAATGAGGAGGGAGATTAATTGTTGAAGTTGCCTGTGCACATAATTTTGAAAAAAGAAGCTTGATTTTCTAATTCATAAACTCCATGAGTTTTTCAACCATTTAATGCAAAACATAATCTATTCATTGAAACTTAATTTCCTGTATAATCTTTTTTGATGGATGAAAGGAAGTGGAGTGCATAAACAGATAAAATGTCTATTTTAGTACCCACTCTTAAAATCTATTTACTACTCTCTTTCTTTTCTTCTTTTCGTAAGTTGTTCTGTTTTTTATGGGCTCTTCCAAGTTTTCTTATCTCTTTACCATCTTTTTGCCACGTGCTTCATTTTCTTCCTACCTTAGGTGTTTTCTTTTCTACAGGCTTTGTTTTCTTCCTACCTTAGGCTGCTTTATTTTCTATAGGCTTCTATAGGCTCTGTTGTCCCCTTATCATATATTTGCTATAGGTTTTGTTTTCATCTTACCATAGGCTACTTTACTTTCTACAGATTGTATTTTCTTATTGTCGTTTATTTGCTAGAGGTTTTGTTCTCTTCTTACCGTTTATTTGCTAAAGGCTCTATTTTCTTTTTATTATAGGCTACTCTATTTGGACATGTAGATTAATAGTCCTCCTAATCTTAGCCCATACACTTTGATAGTAGCCAGTAGTCACATGAGTTTCCAATTGTTGGAAAGCAACAAATGAGGATGAGGGTTAATTACCAAAGGTTACCTATGCATATAAATTTGAAAGAAGTAGCTTGATTTTTAAATTCATAAACTTCACGAGTATTTCAACCATTTAATGCAAAATATAATATATTCATTGAAACTTAATTTGCTGTAGAATCTTTTTTAATGGATGAAAGGAAGAGGAGTGTATAAATAGATAAAATGTCTATTTTAGTACCTATTTTTAAAATCTTTTTGCTATAGGCTATATTTTTTTCTTTCTGTAGGTTGCTTTGTTTTCTATGGGCTCCTCTAGGTTCTGTTTTCTTCTTACCATCTTTTTGATACAAGCTGTTTTTTCTTCCTACCTTAGGCTACTCTATTTTCTATAGTCTCATATAGGTTCTGTTTTCTTTTTACTGTCACGTTGCTACAAACTCTGTTTTCTTCTTACCATAGTTTGCTTTGTTTTCTACAAGCTTTGTTTTCTTTTTGCCTTTTATTTGTGAGAAGTTTTGTTTTCTTCTTACTGTTTATTTGCTAGAGGCTTTATTTTCTTCTTACTGTAGGCTGCTATGTTTGGACAAGTGGATTGATAGTCCTCCCAATCTTAGCCCTTACATTTTGATGGTAGTCAACAGTCACATGGGTTTCTAACAGTTGGAAAGCAACAAATGAAGAGGAAGATTAATTGTTAAAGGTTACTTGTGCACATAATTTTGAAAGAAGTAGATTGATTTTCTAATTCATAAACTCCATGAGTATTTCAACCATGTAATGCAAAACTGAATCTATTCTTTGAACTTAATTTGCCGTATAATATTTTTTGAAGGATGAAAGGAAGAGGAGTGCATGAATAGATAAAATGTCTATTTTAGTACCTACTCCTAAAACCTATTTGTTAGTGGCTTTGTTTTCTTCTTACCATCTATTTGTTACATGCTATGTTTTCTTCTTTTCATAGGTTACAATAATTTCTCCAGGCTCTTCCAGGTTCTGTTCTCTTCTTATTGTCTATTTGCTACGAGCTCTATTTATTGAAGTTTAATTTGTTGTATAATCTTTTTTAATAGATGAAAGGAAGAAGACGAACATGAATAGATAAAATGTCTATTTTGATACCTACTCCTAAAATTATTTTTCTAAAGACTCTTTTTTCTTCTTACCGTCTATTTGCCATAAGCTCTGTTTCCTTCTTACCGTCTATTTGCTACATGCTCTATTTTCTCCTAACTGTCTATTTGCCATAAGCTCTATTTTCTTCTTACCATAAGTTGCTGTGTTTTTCTACTAGCTCTATTTTCTTATTTTCGTAGACAGCTTTATTTGGACAAGTGGATTAAAGTCCTCCCAATCTTAGCCCGTACACTCTGATGGTACCTAGCAGTCACATGAGTTTGCAACAGTTAAAAAGCAACAAATGAGGACAAGGATTAATTACCAAAGGTTTCCAGTGCATATAAGGACAGGTATTTCAATCATGTAATGCAAAATAGAATCTATTCATTGAAACTTAATTTGTTGTATAATCTTTTCTGATGGATGAAAGGAAAAGGAGTGCACGAATAAATAAAATGTCTATTTTAGTACCTACTCTCAAAATCTATTTGCTACGGGCTCTGTTTTCTTCTTATTGTCTATTTGCTATAGGCTTTGTTTTCTTCTTTCCATAGGCTGCCCTGTTTTCTACAAGCTCCTCCAGGTTTTGTTTTCTTCTTACCGTCTATTTGCTACAAGCTTTGTTTTCTTCCTACCTTAGGCTACTCTATTTTCTACAAGCTCTATTTCTTCTTCCTGTCTATTTGCTACGAGCTCTATTTTCTTCTTACTATTTATTTGTTATAAGCTTTGTTTTCTTCTTATTGTCTATTTGCAATAGACTTTATTTTCTACAAGCTCTTATAAGCTCTATTTTTTACCGGCTCTTACAAGCTCTCTTTTCTTCTTGCCGTTTATTTTCGAGAGGTACTATTTTCTTCTCACCATCTATTTGCTAAAAGCTTTATTTTTTTACTTACCGTAGGCAACTCAATTTGGACAAGTGGATGATAGTCCTCCCAATCGTAGGCCATAAATTCTGATGGTAGCCAATAGTCACATAAGTTTCCAACAATTGGAAAGCAACAAATGAGGACGAGGATTAATTACCAAAGCTTGCTTGTACATATAATTTTGGAAGAAGTTGCTTGATTTGCAAATTCGTAAATTTCACGGGTATTTCAGCCATGTAATGCAAAACAAAATCTATTCATTGTAGCTTAATTGTTCATATAATCTTTCTTGATGGATGAAAGGAAGAGGAGTGCCCAAACAAATAAAATGTCTATTTTAGTACCTACTCTTAAAATCTATTTGCTATAGACTCTATTTTCTTCTTACCATTTATTTGCTACAAGCTCTATTTTCTTTCTACCTTAGGTTGCTTCGTTTTCTATAGGCCTTATTTTTTTTTTCCTACTGTCTATTTGCTACATGCTTTATTTTGTTTTTACTATAGGCTGCTCTGTTTTCTATAGGCTTTTATAGGCTCTCTTTTTTTCTTACCGTCTATTTGCTAGAGGCACTATTTCTTCTTATTGTCTATTTGTAAGAGGCTCTATTTTCTTCTTACCTTAGGCTACTTTGTTTGGCCAAGTGGATTAACAATTCTCCCAATCTTAGGCCATACACTTTGTTTTCAAATTCATAAACTCCACGGGTATTTCAACTATGTAATGCAAAACAAAATCTATTCATTGAAATTTAATTTGTCATATAATCTTTTTTGATGGATGAAAAAAAGAAGAGTGCACGAATAGATAAAATGTCTCTGTTAGTACCCACTCTTAAAATATATTTGCTACAGGTTCTATTCTATTGTTATCATTTATTTGCTATAAGCTCTATTTCTTCTTCCACTAAGCTGCTATATTTTTTACAGGCTCCTCCAAGTTCAGTTTTCTTCTTACCATCTATTTGCTATAGTCTTTATTTTCTTCCTACCTTAGGCTACTTTGTTTTCTACAAGCTCTTATAGGCGTTGCTTTCTTCTTATCGTCTATTTGCTATAGGCTCTGTTTTCTTCTTACCATAGGTTGCTCTATTTTCTATAGGCTCTTACAGACTTTGTTTTCTTCTTACTGGAGGATATTCTATTTGGACAAGTGAATTGATAGTCCTCACTATCTTAGCTCATATACTCTAATGGTAGCCAGCAGTCACATGAGAATTTAACAATTGAAATGCAACAAATGAGGACAAGCATTAATTACCAAAGGTTGCTTGTGCACATAATTTTGAAAGAAGTAGCTTGATTTTCAAATTCGTAAACTCCACAGGTATTTCGACCATGTAATGCAAAACATAATCTATTCATTGAAACTTAATTTGCTGTATAATCTCTTTTTATGGATGAAAGGAAGAGGAGTGCACAAAGAGATAAAATGTTTATTTTAGTACCTATTCCTAAAATCTATTTGCTATAGGTTTTATTTTCTTTTTATCGTCTATTTGCTACAGGCTCTGTTTTCTTCTTTTCATAGGCTACTCTATTTTCTACAGGCTCTTCTAGGTTCTGTTTTCTTCTTATCGTCTATTTGTTACAGGCTTTGTTTTCTTCCTACCTTAGGCTGCTCTATTTTCTATAGGCTCCTACAGATTCTGTTATCTTCTTACTGTCTATTTGCTACAAGCTCTATTTTCTTCTTACCATAGGTTGCTATGTTTTCTACAAGCTTTGTTTTCTTTTTACTATAGGCTAATATATTTTCTTGAAACTTTGTTTTCTTCTTACCATAGACTACTATGCTTTCTATAAGTTTTGTTTTCTTCTTATCATAGGCTATTTTATTTTCTACAAGCTTTATTTTCTTCTTACCGTCTATTTGCTAGAGACTCTGTTTTCTTCTTTCCATCTATTTGTTACAAGCTTTGTTTTCTTCTTTCCATAGGTTACTCTATTTTTTATAGGTTCCTCCAGGTTCAATTTTCTTCCTACTGTCTATTTGCTACAGGCTCTATTTTCTTCTTTTCGTAGGCTACTCTATTTTCTACAGGCTCTTCCAGGTTCTGTTTTCTTCTTATCGTCTATTTGTTATAGGCTTTGTTTTCTTCCTACCTTAGGCTGCTCTATTTTCTACAGGCTTCTACAGATTCTGTTATCTTCTTACTGTCTATTTGCTATAAGCTCTGTTTTCTTCTTACCATAGGTTGTTATGTTTTCTACAAGCTCTATTTTCTTCTTACTATAGGTTGATATATTTTCTCGAATCTCTGTTTTCTTCTTACCATAGACTGCTATGTTTTCTACAAGCTTTGTTTTCTTTTTACCATAAGCTGTTTTATTTTCTACAAGCTTTATTTTCTTCTTACTGTCTATTTGCTAGAGACTCTATTTTCTTCTTTCCATCTATTTGCCACGAGCTCTATTTTCTTCTTTCCATAGGCTACTCTATTTTCTACAAGTTCCTCCAAGTTCAATTTTCTTCCTACTGTCTATTTGCTACAGGCTATATTTTCTTCCTACTTTAGGCTGCTCTATTTTCTTCTCACTGTCTATTTGGTATAGACTCCTACAGGCTCTATTTTCTTCTCATTATCTATTTGGTACAGGCACTATTTTCTTCTTACTGTCTATTTGGTATAGGCTCTATTTTTTTCTCACTGTCTATTTGGTATAGGTTTTATTTTCTTCTTACCATAGGCTACTTTATTTTCTATAGGCTCTTATAGGCTTTGTTTTCTTCTTACTGTTTATTTGCTAGAGGCTCTATTTTCTTCTTACTGTTTATTTGCTAGAAGTTATAATTTCTTATTGTTTATTTGCTAGTAGTTATGTTTTCTTCTTACTATAGGATGCTTTGTTTGGATAAGTGGATTGACAATCCTCCTAATCTTAGCCCATACACTTTGATGGTAACTAGCAGTCACATGAGTTTTCAATAGCTAAAAAGTAATAAATGAGGACGAGAATTAATTACCAAAGGTTGCTTGTGCACATAATTTTGAAAGATTACCAAAGGTTGCCTGTGCACATAATTTTGAAAGAAGTAGCTTGATTTTCAAATTTGTAAATTCCACAGGTATTTCAACCATATAATATAAAACAGAATCTATTAATTAAAGTTTAATTTTCCGTGTAATTTTTTTTTATGAATGAAAAGAAGATGAGTACACAAACAGATAAAATGTTTATTTTAGTACTTACTCCTAAAATCTATTTGCTACATGCTCTCTTTTCTTTTTACTATCTATTTGATACAAACTTTGTTTTCTTCTTACCGTCTATTTGTTGCAGGCTCTGTTTTCTTCTTATTGGAAAGAAACCTGCATCAATTCTTCGTGTTTTTGCCTTGTTTGAAATTCCTTTTTACCACTTCCCTACTAAAAGTGAAGGCTAACTCCTTTTGGCTTGCCTTCTAAAATTGATGCCTTTATGTTTTATTTTTCATGTGTTAAATGTAATTTTTCTATTTAATACGTAATTAGTATGTGTGATTCAAATAATTTATAAAGTTCATATATTAGGATTTATGAAGTTAAGAGTTAAAGGAAATTAAAAATTAGAAACTTAATAAATTGAGAAACTTGATAAATTGGAAAAAATTGTCAAAAAAACTCGTAATAATTTTATTAATACTATTAATAATGACTTAAAAAATAATTTATTAAAATTTAAAAATTATATCAAATTAAAATATATACTATAAATACTTGTGAGATTAAATTAAAATTAAAAGAAAATATTAAAATCAATTCAAATTCATCGTAAACTAGAAATAAGAATTTAAATAAAAGTTTGATTAATTAAATTAAATTTAATATAATTTAAATATTTATGTAGAATTAAATACTTTTTCATTATATTAGAATTTGAATTTTTTAATTTAATACGTAATTAGTATAAGTAAGTTATGAGTATAACCTTATATTGATATTATTTGTATATTTTAATATGTGACATTTTATTAAATTAATAAAATTATAAAGTATTCATATACTTATTTAATAATAACATCAAAATTATTTACAACCAAGCCTTGCAAAAACTTTACAAAATACAATTTTGGGACACCTACACCCTAAATTTGTGTAATCAGTTTGGAACTTTTGTCTAAACAAAATTTGTAGGATGTTGGGCAAAGAAAGGATTCGTAGAGAAAACGAGATTTGCAATATGTCTGTTGGTCTAGTTATTGAAAGGTTCCTCTTCATCTTATAATGGGCAAATTTGTACTTTCAAGTTCTTTGCAAGTTTCAGCTCATTATTCAGCCATTGTTTGTTGATTCTCTCTCTCTCTCTCTCTCTCTCTCTCTTTTCCTCACCTTTTCAATTCACTTAGAAAAAGGAGATTTTTATGGTGTAAATGCAAACATCACAGGTTAGGTACTTATTATTGTTCATTCTAATGATTGTGATTCGGCAAAGAATTAAAAGCTTAAAATTGTTGATGGTTGATGAAGTAAATGTCATCGCTCACACTTGTTTTAATTTGTCGGACAATCCAAAGCAAATGGTTTAAGTTTCTTGTTATAAACATTGTATTTCACAAATGAGCCCACCAAAACAATCATTAAGCTTAATAAGTTAGAAGAGTATATTATTCTACCAATTTAAGCTCTAAACACAAATTATACATAAACAATAAGGAGGCATATATTATTGGAGAAAGGAATTTTTTTCATATGAGTGAATTAATAGTATCCCTAATGTTACATGATTAATTGTTGTCACATAACTTATCGTACATTACAACATAAGATGGGGAGCAACAAGAAATGTCGAGAGATTAATACAAAGTGAGTTGTTTAAGGAATGACATACGCCTAGAGGAAATTAGAAAAAAAAAAAGGAAATTTCTAAGAACAAAATTCTGAATGGAATTGGCTAGAAATGAAAATGTAAAGAGAAATGTTGGCTATTTAATAATCAAAAGTTTAAGACTTTGAATGGATTGATATAACTTGCTAACCTTAATAACATCATTTTTCTTTTTCACATTTTTTATGTTCTTTTCTTTTCTTTTTTCAATAAGTCATCAAATGTAAATCCTAATTTAATAAATTCATAAATTAAAATATCTGAAACATAAAATAACTCAATTTGAATTTGATCAGTCCATACAATGTGTTTGTTATCCCTAATTATAGGATACAACCCACTCGTTGTGTCTAGCATCGTTTCATCATTAATATATTATAACCCTCGCCAATTAGCCTTTTTTTCACCTGCGTTCATGTCATTGGTGAATTTACTTCCTTACGGTCTAAAGTCACTAAGCTCAACATTCAACAACCAATGAAAACAAAGTAATGTTGGGTTTCTCCATTCTTTTCTTTGGTTATTTATCTTAACCACCATCTCTGAACAGCAGAAATTAGGCTTCTCAAGAATGGGCAGTAATGTTGAACAAGTGGATTGAGAGTTTTCCTAATCTTAACCAATACACTATAATGGTAACCAATAGTCACTTGAGTTTCTAACAGCTGAAAAACAATAAATAAGGACGAGGATTAATTACTAAAGGTTGCATGTGCACATAATTTTGAAAGAAGCAGCTTGATTTTCAAATTCCTAAACTCCACGGGTATTTCAACCATGTAATGCAAAACAAAATCTATTCATTGAAACTTAATTTATCGTATAATCTTTTTTTATGGATGAAAAGAAGAGGAGTACACAAATAGATAAAATGTTTATTTTAGTACCTACTCCTAAAATCTATTTGCTTTAGGCACTATTTTCTTCTTAACGTCTATTTGCTACAACATTTGTTTTCTTCTTTCCATAGACTGCTTTATTTCTATAGGCTCCTCCAGGTTCTATTTTCTTCTTATTATCTATTTGCTAGAGGCTCTATTTTCTTCTTACTATTGGCTACTTTATTTGGACAAGTGGATTGATAGTCCCCCTAATCTTAGACCATAAACTTTAATGATAGCCAACAGTCTCATGAGTTTCCAACAGTTAGAAAGCAACAATCGAGGATGACGATTAGTTACCAAAGGTTGCGTGTGCACATAATTTTGAAAGAAGTAGCTTGATTTTCAAATTTCTAAACTCCACAGGTATTTTAACCATGTAAAGCAAAACAAAATTTATTCATTGAAGCTTAATTTGCCATATAATCTTTTTTCATGGATGAAAGGAAGAGGAGTGCACAAATAGATAAAATGTCTATTTTAATACCTACTCCTAAAATCTATTTGCTATAGGCACTGTTTTCTTCTTAACATCTATTTTCTATGACATTTGTTTTCTTTTTTCCATAAGTTGCTATATTTTCTATAAGCTATTCCAGGTTTTGTTTTCTTCTTATCGTCTATTTGTTAGAGGCTCTATTTTCTTCTTACTGTAGGCTGCTTTATTTGGACAAATGGATTGATAATCCTCCCAATCTTAGGCCATAAACTCTAATGGTAGCCAACGGTCATATGAGTTTCCAACAGCTAGAAAGCAACAATCGAGGATGATGATTAATTACCAAAGGTTGCTTGTATACATAATTTTGAAAGAAGTAGATTGATTTTCAAATTCTTAAACTCCATGGGTATTTCAACCATGTAATGCAAACACAAAATCTATTCATTGAATCTTAATTTTCTGTATAATCTTTTTTGATGGATGAAAGGAAGAGGAGTGCAGAAATAGATAAAATGTCTAGTTTAGAACCTAATCCTAAAATCTATTTACTATAGGTTTTGTTTTCTTCTTACGTTTATTTGCTGCAAGTTGGGTTTTCTTCCAACTATAAGTTTCTCTATTGTCTATAGGCTCCAATAGGCTCTATTTTCTTTTTACCATCTATTTGCTACAAGCTCTATTTTCTTCTTACCATAAGCTGCTATGTTTTCTACAAGCCCCTATAGGCTTTATTTCCTTTTTACTGTTTATTTGCTAGAGGCTCTATTTTCTTTGTATCGTTTATTTGCTAGAGGTTCTGTTTTCTTCTTACTAGAGGCTGTTTTGTTTGGAAAAGTGGATTAACAATCCTCCCGATCTTAGCCCATACAATTTGATGGTAACCAGTAGTTACATGAGTTTCCAATAGTTGGAAAGCAACAAATAAAGATGAGGATTAATTACCAAAGATTGCCTGTGCATATAATTTTGAAGTAGCTTGATTATCAAATTCATAGACTCCATAAGTATTTCAACCATGTAATGCAAAATATAATCTATTCATTGAAACTTAATTTGTCGTATAATCTTTTTTGATGGATGAAAGGAAAAGGAGTGCACGAACGAATAAAATGTCTATTTTTGTACCTACTTCTAAAATCTATTTGCTATAAGCTTTATTTTCTTCTTACCGTCTATGTGTTACAGGCTCTTTTTTCTTTTATTTGTAGGCTGCTCTACTTTTTACACGCTCCATCAAGTTCTTTTTGCTTCTTACCATCTATTTGCTATAGGCTATGTTTTCTTCCCTACCTTAGGCTGCCTTGCCTTTTATAGGCTCTATTTTCTTCTTACAGTCTATTTGCTATAGGCTTTATTTTCTTGTTACCATAGGTTGCTTTATTTTCTACAAGCTCTATTTTTCTTCTCACTGTTGATGTGCTAGAGGGTTTGTTTTTTCTTACCGTTTATTTGCTAGAAGCTCTGTTTTCTTCTTATCGGAGGCTGCTCTATTTGGAAAAGTGGATTGATAGTCCTTTGAATCTTAGCCCATACACTCTAATGGTAGCCAACAGTCACATGAGTTTCCAACAGTTGGAATGCAACAAAATAAGGATGAGGTTTAATTACTAAAAGTTATATGGGCACATAATTTTGAAAGAAGTAACTTGATTTTCAAATTCGTAAACTCCATGGGTATTTCAACCATGTAATGCAAAATAGAATCTCTTCATTGAAGCTCAATTTGTTGTATAATAATTTTTGATGGATGAAAGGAAAAGGAGTGCATGAATAAATAAAATGTCTATTTTAGTGCCTTTTCCTAAAATCTATTTGCTACAGGCTCTATTTTCGTCTTACCGTCTATTTGCTATAGGCTCTATTTTCTTGTTTTTGTAGGCTACTATATTTTCTACAAGCTCCTCCATGTTCTATTTTTTTCTTACCGTCTATTGGCTATAGGCTCTGTTTTCTTCCTACCTTAGTCTACTCTATTTTCTACAAACTCTTACAGGCTCAGTTTTTTTCTTATCATCTATTTGTTACAAGCTCTATTTTGTCCTTACCATAAGCTACTTAGTTTTCTACAGACTTTGTTTTCTTCTTACCATTTATTTGCTAGAGGCTCTATTTCCTTCTTAACGTATAATTGCTAGAGGTTTTGTTTTGTTTTTACTGGAGGCTGCTTTGTTTGGACAAGTGGATTATAGTCATCCCAATCATAGCCCATACATTCTAATGGTAGCCAGCAATGACATAAGTTTTCAACAATTGGAATGCAACAAAGGAGGACGAGGTTTAATTACCAATGGTTGCATGTGCACATAATTTTGAAAGCAGTAGCTTGATTTATAAATTTGTAAACTCCATGAGTATTTCAACCATCTAATGCAAAATAGAATCTACCATTGAAGTTTAATTTTTCGTATAATCTATTTTGATGGATGAAAGCAAGAGGAGAGTATGAATAGATAAAATGTCTATTTTAGTACCTACTCCTAAAATTTATTTGTTATAGGCTCTGTTTTCTTCTTTTTGTAGGTTGTTCTATTTTCTATAGATTCCTACAATCATTGTATTCTTCTATTATCTATTTGCAATAGGCTCTATTTTCTTTTTACCGAAGGTTGCTCTATTTGGACATGTGGATTCATAGTCCTCCCATTCTTAGCCCTTACACTTTAATGGTAACCAGTAGCCATATGAGTTTCCAACAGTTGGAAAGCAATATATGAGGATAAGGATTAATTAACAAAGGTTACATGTGCACATAATTTTGAAAGCAGTAGCTTGATTTTCAAATTCGTAAACTCTACGGGTATTTCTATTATGTAATGCAAAACAAAATCTATTCATTGATACTTAATTTTTTGTATAATCTTTTCTTATGGATGAAAGGAAGAGGAGTGCATGAATAGATAAAATGTTTATTTTAGTACCTACTCTTAAAATCTATTTGCTACAAGCTCTGTTTTCTTCCTTTCATAGGCTGCTCTGTTTTCTATAGGCTCTTACAGTCTCTGTATTCTTCTTACTGTTTGTTTGCTAAAGGCTCTGTTTTCTTCTTACCGGATGCTACTCTATTTGGACAAGTGAATTCACAGTCCTCCCCATCGTAACCCTTACATTATAATGGTAGCCAACAATCACATGAGTTTCCAATAATTGGAAAGCAACAAATGAGGACAAGGATTAATTTCCAAAGGTTACCTATGCATATAATTTTGAAAGAAGTAGCTTGATTTTCAGATTTGTAAACTCTACTGATATTTCAACCACGTAATGCAAAACATAATCTATTCATTAAAACATAATTTGCCGTATAATCTTTTTTTTATGGATGAAAGGAAGAAGAATGCACGAACAGATAAAATGTCCATTTTAGTATATACTCTTAAAATCTATTTACTACAAAATCTATTTTCTTCTTTCCATATGTTGTTCTATTTTCTATAGGTTCCAGTAGGTTCTATTTTCTTCTTACCGTATATTTGCTACAGGCTCTGTTTTTTTCCTACCTTAGGTTGCTTTATTTTCTACAAGCTCTGTTTTTTTCTTAGCTTTTATTTGCTAAAGGCTTTATTTTCTTCTTATCGTCTATTTACTTTAGGCTCTATTTTCTTCTTACCATAGGTTGCTCAGTTTTCTATAGGCTCTGTTTTCTTCTTATTGTCCATTTGCTTTAGGCTCTATTTTCTTCTTACCATAGATTGCTCAGTTTTCTACAAGCTCTATTTTCTTCTTACTATCTATTTGTTTTAAGCTCTATTTTCTTCTTACCATAGGCTACTCAATTTTCTACAGGCTCTGTTTTCTTCTTACCATTTATTTGTTAGAGGCTATGTTTTCTTCTTACTGTCTAATTGTGAGAGACTTTATTTTCTTCTTACCAGAGGCTGCTATGTTTGGACAAGTGGATTAACAGTTCTCCCAATCTTAGCCCATACACTTTAATGGTAGCCAATAGTCACATAAGTTTCCAACAATTGGAATGCAATAGAGGAGGACAAGGTTTAATTACCAAAGGTTGTTTGTGCACATAATTTTGAAAGATATAGCTTGATTTTAAAATTTGTAAACTCCATGGGTATTTCAAACATATAATGCAAAACATAATCTATTCATTGAAACTTAATTTATCATGTAATCTTTTTTGATGGATGAAATAGAGGGGTGTGAACAAATAGATAAAATCACTATTTTAGTACTTGCTCTTAAAATCTATTTGCTACAGGCTCTATTTTCTACAAGCTCCTACAATCTTTGTATTCATCTTACCATTTTATTTGCTAGAGGCTTTGTTGTCTTCTTACTAGAGGCTATTATGTTTGGACAAGTGGATCCAAAGTCCTCCCAATCTTAGCCCCTACACTTTAATGGTTGTCAACAGTCATATAGGTTTTCAACAGTTGGACAACAATAAATGAGGATAAGGATTAATCACTAAAGGTTGCTTGTGCACATAATTTTGAAAGAAGTAGTTTGATTTTCAAATTTGTAATTTCCACATGTATTTCAACCATGTAATGCAAAACAAAATCTATTCACTAAAGCTTAATTTATTGTATAATTTCTTTTGATGGACCAAAAGGAGAGGAGTGCACGAACATATAAAATATCTATTCTAGTACATACTCCTAAAATCTATTTGCTACAGGCTCTATTTTCATTTTACCATGTATTTGCTACAACCTCTATTTTCTTCTCTCCATCGGTAAACGTACCATTTTCTTTTTCATATAAGAAAAAGAAAGAAACACCATTTTTAATATAGATTATGACATCCAATATACCTGAACGTTAGCACTTGAACTAGGCTTTTGAGTAATTATTTATTATATTTTTTTTCGTTTGTTTGTTGATTTAAAATTTTTAAAATAATTAAAAATAAAATACATTATTAAATTTTAAATTTAATATTATAAATAATTACTTAAAAAAATTAAATTAAAATATTAAAAAAATAATATTTCTTATTTATTCTAAAATTTTAATATTTGTAATATATATTTGACAAAGGCACAATAAAAAATAAAATTATAAAATATTATTCAATTTTTGTTTTTTTTATATGACCTAAGTACACTTTTGAAAAACTTTTTGTTTTTTTCAAAATGTTTCAATTTTTTTTTACATTTTAAAAGTTTTTTGCTTAATTTAATATAAAATATTTTGTTATTTATTTTTTTTCTTAAATTTAGAAATTTATTATATTATTATTATAAATAAATATAAGGTAAATAATTATAAATTAATAACAATAATTATAAGAGTAAAAAAGTAAAATTTTTATGAAAAACAAAATCAAAGATGTAATAATTAATCTAATAAAGTGACATCTTTGAAGATGTCATTTAATTTGTGTGGAAATTATCAAAACCTTATTTCATTAAATTTATTATTAATTCAAATTTAACATCTAATCTTTTTTTTCTCTATTTTTTGTTTCTTTTCTTCAATTTAATAGTATCCTTTACATTTATTAGGAATTTAATATTTTGTATAAGGTACCCCTAAATTTTGAAATACTTCATATTTTATTTCACTACCAAATTATAATTTAAAATTTAATATAATTTTAATTTGTAATTTATACAAATTTTGAATAATAATTATAAATTCTTCTTTTTTTAATATTTGTAGTTTATACAAATACAAATTACAAATTAAAAAAAATGAAAGGATTAAGAAAAATACTATTAGAAATTTAATATAATTTTATAATTAACTTTAAAAAAATGAGACATTGAGATAATTTGTAGAAAGTAAGGTTAAAAAGAGAACTTATGACTTAAGGGGATAAAAAGACTTTCACTAAATTTGATAGTACTGAATCTAGAACTCAATAGATTTAATAGTAACATCCTACCCTTTGTATATGCCCTTATATCACTTAGGACACTAAATTTTGCCGGAAACAATTTAAAGGCATTCGTTTTTGCAAGAGCTACTTGAATTTAATTTTTTCATTATTTTCTTTTCTTAGAGAGTTATAGTACCCTTAGAACGACAATGAATTTAATTTTTTTTGGCAAAACTAAATTTATTTTTGGCAGAACTTAATTTATTTTCTTCTTAATATAAATTTGCAGATTTAACAAGTTTAAAAATTTTAGATCTTTCTGGGAATGATCTAAATGGTTCCTTAGCAACATTAGTAGGTGTTGCTTACTCTTTTAATTTATGTGAAAACTATCAAAACCCTTATCTTTCTAAATTTATTGTTAGTTCAAATTTAACCTCTAATCTTTTCTTTCTTTGTCTTTTCATTTTTTTCCCTTCAATTTAATAGTATCCTTTACATTTACTAGGAATTTAACATTTTGTATAAGTTCTTGATTATATCATTGAATATTGTATTTTATCATTGACATTGGACCAATTTTGAGTCTCTATGGTTGAACCTAACGTCAAATTATGAGTTTTTGAATTGAAATATTTTGTCAAATGCTAAATTAGAATTGCATTTTTTTGAATTTTTGTACGGTTGTAATCTATTGTTTTTTTTTTCTTTTTTTTTACATCTATTTTATTTTATGGATAGATCTTGGTCATATGACTTCACTCAAAACTTTATCCTTAGCTTACAACAAGTTAAATGGATCCTTAGCCCAAGAAAGTAGTTGTTAACTCTTTACCAATGCACAAAATTCCTCTTTTGTGGAAAATGCTAGATATTGTACAATCTTCTATTTCAGGTTTGTGTGCATTAAAGAACCTTCAAGAGTTGGATCTCAGCAACAATAATCTAAGTGGAATTATTCCATCTTGTCTTGGCAATTTCATATCTCTTAGACTTTTAGACTTGTCATCAAACAAACTTGAAGGAGACATTTCATCCTTTCCAATTGCTACTCTCAGATCCCTCGAGTATGTTGGTCTTAGAAATAATCTCTTTTCAGGTTTATTCTCTTTTTACTCAATTGCCAACCATACAAACCTTGAAGTGCTGATGTTATCAAGCAATAACCAGAAGCTAGAGGTCCAAACTCACTATTCATATGACTAACTACCTATAGTTTAGTTTAAGGTTATTGTGATGCCAAATTGTAGACTTAATAATATTCCCCAATTTCTCACTCACCAAACTGACCTGAGAGCCATCGATCTCTCCCACAATAACCTCACAAGAACCTTCCCCAATTGGTTGCTTGAAAACAATACCCAATTGGAGTTTTTAAGTCTTAGAAATAACTCTTTTGTAGGTTCATTTCATTTATCCTCCAATTATAGTTTTGCCATAATGGAGATAGATATCTCAGACAATCACTTCCATGGAAAGCTTTAACAAAATATTAGCAGTATTATTCCACTTGTAGAAGCATTTAATCTTTCGACAAATGCTTTAATGGTGGCATTCCATTCCCTTTTGGAAGCATGCCCTATTTGGTTTCTTTAGATCTATCCAGCAACAAGTTTTTAGGAGAAATTCTAGACACTTTGTTAACAAATTCCTTTAATTTGATATATTTACTGCTCTCAAACAATGGATTAAGTGGTGAAGAGCCAAAAACAAAGTCCAATCAAACTTCATTGATGTACTTGTAACTAGGTGGAAATTGGTTTACTGGTACTTTGTCAAATTGGATCTCTCGTTACCTAAGCCTATCTCTTTTGGATATGAGTGGCAATTTCATATCAAGTGAAATTCCTAACTTCATTGGGAATTTGAGTTTATTTTTTCTCAACATGGCAAATAATGCACTTAAAGGAACATTTTCGTGTGAACTATCCACGTCCTAGTTATACCTTCTTGATATTTCTTAAAACAATGTTTCAGGCATTATTCCTTTTTGCTTAAATTGGTCATCACATGTACATCATTTGAATTTGGAAGGCAACAGATTCACAGGTACAATTTCAGAAAAATTATTCAACTCTTCCAATATGATGATGTTGAATATTGCAAATAATTTTTTGTCTAGTGAAATTTCAAAATCAATTGGGAATTTGTCCAATTTGAGAGTTCTTCATCTATGAGGGAATAATTTGAGTGGTTTGCTACTAGAAGAACTTTGTCGGTTAAATGAACTCGGCATATTGGATCTCTCACATAACTCTTTTTCTAGACTAATACCAAGTTGTTTTAGTTGCATCTCTTTTGGGAAGATAATCACACTTGATTTGGCACAAGTTAGTGTGAGTTTTGCAATGTCTTCTGGGTTGTCTTACAATTTTCAGAGTAATTTGAGGACCGATGTTTTCTCACTTGAAGAGATAGTTGCTTCTTCTATGGAACACACACACACGTTGATTTTGTGACAAAAACTATATCCAAAATATGCAATGATAGCCCTCTTGAATTAATGTCTGGTTTGGATTTGTCTTCTAACAAGCTAATAGGAGAAATACCAATAGAACTTGGAAATTTTAGTGGTATACGAGCATTTAACTTGTCTCATAATCAATTGATTGGGTCAATTCCAAGAACTTGGGGAAATTTAGGGCAAATAGAGAGCCTCGACCTTTCCTACAACAAATTAAGTGGAGAAATTCCATTAGAATTGATTAGTCTGAACTTTCTAGCTGTTTTTAATGTATCTTACAATAACTTTTCAACTAAACTTCCAGACATTAAGAGACAGTTTGGCATGTTTGATAACACAAGTTATAAAGGAAATCCATTTCTTTGTGGACCTCCATGAGATATGAGTTGCAGTACTGACTTACCAAAATTGCCACCATCTTCTGATGCAAGCAATGGAAAATGGCATGACATTGTTGATCCTATGTCCTTCTTAGCAAGTTTCATGGCAACCTACCTCGTTTACATGTTGGCTTTCGTGGTGGTTCTCTATATTAACCCTTATTGGCGAAGAAGGTGGTTCATGCTCATTGAGAATTTCATAGATGATTGTCATTTCATGGTCTTTTATACTATTCTCAAATTGTTTTCTAGAGTTGTTAGGAAGCCATATTTTGCCTAATTATTTTTGCTAAATTATGCATTTATGTAGGTAGCAATACCTTATATGGCAGTATTGGACATGTTCTTGAATTTACTTATTGCCTTCGTGTTATGTTACGTGTCATGTTTCTATGAATATTGAATGCTAGGAAAGATTTGGATTCCAAATAAATAGATTAGGTTAGATGTAGATTAAATTAGATACATATTAGTCTATATGTGAATTAAGTTTCTTGTAACTTGAGTATTGCAACCAAAACACCATATATGCAAAAACAATAAACAATGAACAACAAATAAATATTGCATTCATTGCCAAATATACATAAACAATAAATATGCAATGAAACACCTTACTTCTTTAATAACCATTAGGAAGTAGGCAACAACCTCGAAGTAAATACAAAATCTTTTCTTCTATAGAAGCATCAAATGTAATTCTCTTTTCTAAAACTATTACAAAGGCAATTTTTGCAAAGGATGGACACATGAAACCACAAATAGCAATGTAGATCAGTTCATTTCAAGTTATAACAATAATCTATAATGACGGGCTATACTCAAAATGGTGTTCCAAGAAAGCAAGGAGTAGAAGATTTAAGGTTCATTGATATCTATGATTTATTAGTTTAGGAAATTGAAACTTTAGGATAAGTATGGAATTCAATTTTTTGCTTAAAAGGAAAAAAAAGTATGGAATTCACGTTTTTGTTACTCAACATTTATGAAATAAATTATGAAGAATAATGAAAATTGAAAAATTAAACTGTTATACATACAAAGACTATTAACACTTTTAGTTTTTATAGAATATGGACACTATTGATTTATTAGGAACAAAATAATCAGCCTAATAAGAAAATCTAATCAAAAGAGACACATGTCAAGCTATTCAACCTAATAAGTTGACTTAATTATGAAAAAAAACCACAATTCAGCTATCACTAGACAATATTTAATACAGAGGCAAGACTTACTAGCATGCTTCGAAAACTTTTAGCATTGGCATCTTTGATTTCAATTGTCTTTGCTTGCCACCTGCTGTTGGACATCATTTTGTAGACCATTTTAAACTCCCTCCATTAGAACCAATGGTGGCAGAAAAGCCTGCTTCTTCTATTTATATATGTTGCACTCACATAAAGTGTAACCAAAGATTTGTAAGCCCTATTGTGGATCTTCATCAACTCCTCATGCCTTCCTTTTTCAGCAGTCACACCATTCTTTGCTAAAGCAATAATGTCAGCATTTCTGATGGTGGTAAGGCAATGAGCAATAACCGTGGCTTGGTTTACCATCACACTATCTAATGCATTCTGTACTATCCTCTTTGACTCTACATCTAACGCACTGGTTGCCTCATCAAGCAAAAGATGTTTAGGATTCTTTAGTATTGCTCTTGCAATGGCTATTCTTTGCTTCTATCTGTTAGAAAATTGCTCTCCTCATTCGCTTATAGAGGTGTCATAGCCTTATGGTAAGGAAATAATAAAATTATGAGCATTCGATGCTTCTGAGGTTGCAACTATCTCTTCCTCAGTAACTTCTCCCTCCTTCCTGTAGGCTATATTCATCCTAATGGTTTCATTAAATAGTATTAGTTCTTGACTAACCAATCCCATCCCATCTGTTACCTCAACCAGCTTAGCTTGAACTTTAAGCATGACCTTTGGAAGGATTTCTCATGTCCCTAAGAGTCTCAAATAAAGAAATGCAATCTATGTTCTATTTATTTTTAGTATGCCTATTGGAATATGTCAATCAAATCAATACAATCATATCAATTGCATTTGTGTTAGGGTTTAAAAGAAAGCCATTATTCATGGTGCAACTAATTTAGACCTATTCTACCTTTTCCAATTTTTCTTCCATCAAAACTCTTAAAGAAGGAATTTCAACTTTTATAGGTAAGACTACCTTAGTCCCATAAATCAATGCAAATGGGTTTGCCCTCATGGAAGTACTTATGGTGGTGCAAATTCATACAAGGCAAATGACAACATCTCATGCTAATCTTTATAAGTAATTGTTATTTTTTCAATAATTCTCTTGAGATTTTTATTTTCTACCTCAATTGCTCCATTTATTTTTGGTCTATATGGGATAACATTGTGATGCTTAATTTTGAGTTGGTCATAGAGGCTAGTCATCACTTTGTTATTTAGATTGGTGGCATTATCTATGATTAGCCACTCTAGCACACCATAACGACATATGATATCTTTCTTGATGAATTTAGTGACTACTTTATGGGTGACATTTGCATAGGATGCTGCTTCGACTCATTTTGTGAAGTAGTCAATTGCTAGTAGGATGAATCAATGCCTATTGGATACTTTCAGGATAATGGAACCAATTACATCCATCCCTTACATGGAGAAAGGACATGGCATGTCATAGTGTGCAATGGTGTAGGTGTTGCATGTAGTTTATCTATATTTATTTGACATTCATGACATTTTTGAGTGTGTTAGAAGTAATCTAATTCCATGGTTAACCAAGAGTATTCTGCCCTAAATATTTTCTAGATCATGGCACAACCACCGATTTGTGACTTACACAACCTTCATGTATTTTTTTCATGATTATTTCTGTCTTAGTTGTATCCACACAATGTGATAAGATTAAGTTATAGTTACATTTGTAAAGGATGTCTCCATTAAAGAAGAAATTCATTACCAATCGCCGCAAAATTCTTTTATCATTCTTGCGTTTTTGGGATACTCTTGGGTTTTAAGGTAATATTTTAAATCATAAGACCATGGCTTGTCATCCATCTCTTATTCTATATGCATGTAGTGTGTCAGAGTGTAGTGGATATCAACATAGATCACCAGGGCATTGGCTTTAAAATCAACTTTGTAAATTGCTGCCAAAGTTGCCAAACATTGATGATTTGATTGTTCTCTCAAGGCATATGGCCAAAAGTGACATGGTTGAATTGCACTATTAAATTTTTTATGTATTGGTGATAAGGAACAAGCTTATAAGTGATAGGAAACAAGCTCATAGTCTCACAGTTCCCATTCACCCAATAGTTAATAGATCATTGATGTTGAGTTATCATATATTTTAAGATTCTTGATTTCCATCTTTAAGGTATATTGTAAACCCATTGTGCATACCTTGTGTTCCACCATGTTGTTAGTGTAGTTAAATTGCAATTTTATTACAACTAGATATTGCATGCTTTCAAGAGAAATAAGGATTGCTCCAATTCCATGCCTTAATGCATTAGATGCCTGTCAAACCACATTTGTCATCTGTTTATTGTTTGGTCACCATTTTCTAGAATTTGATCTACAGTGATGATTTCTTCATCCAATAAATCAAACTATATGGGCTTGTAATTAAGAATGGTGCAATCTGCCAAAAAGTTTATTATCACACAACCTTTGATGGCTTTTCAATTAACATATTAAATATCATATTGTGATAAGAGAACTTGTTAGCAAGCCACCTGTCCTAATAGTATTAGCTTATTAAAGATGTATGGAAAGGGATCATCTTTAGTAATAAGTTAGTTGGTGTGGTTTAACATATACTATCAAAATTGGGGGGTTGTCTACACCAGAAAGCAACAAATTCTTTCCAAATATGAATATTGAGCCTCATGATTGGTGAATCTCTTATTGAGGTAATAAATGACCTTTTTTTTTTTCTACCTGTTTCATCATATTGTCTCAAGACATAACCCATATGTCATTCTTATACGATAAGATACAATATGAGTGGTCAGTACAGGATTGGTGGCACCAAAACCAAAGGGTTGAAAAGATAATTGCCAATTTTGTTGAAGGCTTCCTCACATTGATCATCCCATTGCCTCAAATTACTTTTCCAAAATATTCCAAATATAGATTTTCATGTTGAAGTTAATTGGGATATACATCCGGCAATATAGTTGATCATTCCTAGAAATCACCATACCTTTTTTGGTTTAGAAGGTGGGCATTTCTTGTATGACTTTAATTTTGTCAAGATCAACTTTGATGCCTCTTTGACTTACTATAAAGCCTAACAATTTGCCAGAGTTTTCCCTAAAAGTACACTTGACTACATTAAGTTTGATTTGAAATTTTTTTAATTGGTTGAAAAACCTCTTGAGAACTGCCAAGTGATTGTCACCTACTCAAGATTTGGTGATTATGACATAGACCTCAATTTCTATATGCATTATATCATGCAATAAAGTGATAATTGCTCACTGATAGGTGGCACTTGCATTTTTTAGACCAAATGACATGACCTTATAGAAGAAGGTCCCCCACATCATGATGAACCTTATTTTCTCCATCTCTTCAAGTGCCACCTTAATTTGATTATAGCCTTAAAAACCCATCCATAAAGGAAAAGGGTTAATATAAATATTAATTCATAACCATTCACGTAATTACAAATCTAGTATATACTTGTAAGAGTAATAATTTAGTAATCTTAGTAATTCTTCAATAACAAATCTAGTCAACTGTTAAATTGGTAAGATAGATCTATTAACTTAGTTGATGTGTCAAATTGAGATGGAAAGAGATTTGATGTGTAAATAAAGACAAAATGACAATAAGGTGTATTGTCATTAAGGTTAACCTAACCCATGTAAAGCCCAAATAAAATTTTAAAATATTATTATTATTTAAAATTAAAGGAATAAGGTGCAATAAATTTCATAACCTATTATGTATTGAAAAAAGAAAAATACATAAATTAAATTAATGATCAATAATAATATTCATGACCTACTATATATTGAAAAATAATAAAAAAAAAGACAAA
>JAIRCJ010000006.1:1066718-1077700 GCA_020883675.1 Bruguiera gymnorhiza | reverse complement strand
ATGCGCGACTCGTTCAAATCGTGGGCTGGGAAAAAAGAAGAAAACCATTTTTCCACTATCCACAATCAGTACGGATGAATAGGATAGAATAGAAGAACCTCCTGCACTATCTAAAAAAAGATCTATCATATCTTTCTATTGTGTATTAAATTTATGGTTTCCATTGCATTGGTGCAAATTCAATCATCGCAATTTTCAATTTAAAATGAGAAAGAATTCCCCATTGGTATCAAATGATTATCCGTTAAACAGGGGAAATCCTTTTTAAATTAACAGGCAAAAAAATTATGCCCCTACTCTTCTTGCAAGAACGGACTAACAGGGTCAGCCAATCAACTAATATTTATAATTAAATGAAATATCGTTACTGTATAAATAATCTCATTGTTGTGAAAGACCTATTACTGGATAATTCATGGGGTAGAGCCAAAAAGTGTAAACTGTACAAGTTAACAATAGCATTGATTAAATGAAGGGGGGCTCCGGTGTATAGAGAAGACCTTACCGTTTAAGAAGTAACCATAGAAACGATGGAACCCACTATTTCTTTATCCATTTCTATTTACTACTTGTTTTTATTTATTCTGTTTTTGCTTGATACTGAATCTCAATACAATTTTTTTTTCTAGGCATTTCTCCTAGAAAAAAAAAGAAAAAATCGTGGTTGGGAAGGTTATAGTAGCAAAAGCCGTTGGAATTATTGTTTTATACATTGGAAAAATCTCTTTTGTTATTCTAGAAAAGGAGAAAAGAATAACTGAAAGAAAAGAAATAAATTAGTTATTCATCAAAGTTCCCTTTATTCAATGACCAGAATTAGACGAGGATATATAGCTCGGAGACGTAAAACAAAAATTCGTTTATTCGCCTCAAGCTTTCGCGGGTCTCATTCAAAACTTACTCGAACTATTATTCAACAAAAAATAAGAGCTTTGGTTTCGGCCCAGCGGGATAGAGATAGACAAAAAAGAAATTTTCGTCGTTTGTGGATTTCTCGAATAAATGCAGTAATTCACACGAATAATGTATCCTATAGTTACAGTAAATTAATAAACAATCTGTACAAGAGACAGTTGCTTCTTAATCGTAAAATACTTGCACAAATAGCTCTATTAAATAGAAATTGTCTTTATATGATTTCCAATGACATTATAAATAAAATAAATAAAAATAAGGAAATTGGAAATAAGCCAACCGAATTTTTTACATGAGGTTCCCTGGAAAACGAATTCCGGGAAAGGGAAGTAGAATAGAAATTAATACAATTAGTATAATAAAATATGATGATAATATGATCAAGTAATCAAACTGAGCAAAAACATTCAATAAAAAAAAAGATTTATTCCCCAATTCGTTTTTTTTTTTTTTCTTAAGACACGACAGTCAAATCTGGATTTTTTCATTTTTCGAGAAAACGATTAATCTATCTTTGAGTTCGGATTCGAATTTTGATTCAATTGAAGAATAAGCCTATTTTTTTCTAATTCTAAGACCAGTAGTTCTTGCAACCAATTCGCTTTTTTCAAATTGTTTTTCATTATTAAGAAAGGGTAACAAAGATAAAATACGAGCTTGTTTTATAGCAATAGTAATGAATCGTTGTTGTTTTAAAGTCAATCTATTCACCCGTCTAGACAATATTTTTCCTTGTTCACTAATAAATCGACTAATTAAACTCATGTTTCTATAATTAATTCGATTCCCCGATTGGATAGGGGGCAAACGCCTGCGAAAAGATCGCTTGGACTTGAGACGCTTGGATTTATTCATGGTTTTTTTATTCCTTTTTTAATTTCCATTTCCAAAAAAAATCCTATTCTATTTCGTTCGCTCGGATCAAAAATTATAATGTTTAGAATTAAAAAATAGGATTTTACTTGTTTATTTCTATTTAATATTTAAATAGAATATATATCCTAACATATTATATGTTAGTATGTCAGTTTTCATCTTCCTTCTAAAGGTGACCCGCAGGTGAACGGTTCCATCTATTTCTTGATCTCCCCATGAAGTGTATGTTTGTAACAATAGGGACAGAATTTTCTCAATTCTAATCGACTGGGCGTATTGTGTCGATTCTTTTGAGTAATATATCTGGAAATGCCTGGTGATTTCTTATTACCACTGGTTCGAACACAAACGGTACATTCCAAAAAAACCCTTACTCGGACATCTTTACCCTTGGCCATGAACCTCCTTTGGGTTTTTTATTTACTCAACTCTTCTATTTTTTGATCCGAAGTCAAGAAGAAAGGAAGGACAAAATAGAAGTTGCTAATTTGAAAGCAAATTAGGAAGGATTTCGTTGAAACGAATATAGTGCAACGAATATAGTAATCAAATTTAATAAAATAATACAAAATAAGTGTTAAACTGTATTTAGAGTATAAATTTAAGATTCAAATCACGGTACAGTATTTCATTTAAGTATCTTGTATGATATTGTTGCCCTAACCGTATTTTCACTTCCGTTCTCTTAATTTAATTGGAGTTAATTTACTTGACGACTGGATTTGAGTTCAGAGTTTCTCTAAGTTTGAATCCACTTTTATTATTTCTCTTTTCTAACTTATTCTAATTAAAAATAAGGGGGGGGGTAGTAATCACAGATATTTAATTATATCTCGAATCTTCTTCACCCCCCGGCGTTAATAACTAAAATGAAAAAAAAGGGAATGTCAACGCATCCGGGAAAAAACGATTGATCTCTATCAATAGACCTGCTAAAGCACCGAACCATAGAGTACTTATTACTGGCGCCACGGATAGATATGTTTTTAGATCTCGCATTTGAAATCCTCCTTCATTAGTGTAATAAATTTAGTGTAATAAATAATGTTTATTGTAATACAGAATTTAATACATATCTGATCAGATATATAGGTAGTTAACGACCACTCGTATTTGGTTTGTATCCGAAATCCCTAATTCAAATTAAAATGTACAATGGATTCAAATTAAAATGTACAATGGTTTGATAAATAAGAATAAGATTCTTCTTTTCTTAATTTTTAAAAATCAAATATGTCCCTTTCCGCCCGAGTATTTATGAAATTTAGGGTGGGTTTTCTATTTTTTTTCATATTTCCATATATTATTTATATAAGTTTATTGTTATTTATATGATATGGATAGGAATCAAAAAGTCGAAATGACAAGATAAGCTATGTATATCAATAGAGAAAATGAAATAAGTATGTGGAAAAACAAGACAGGAATTCTCTACAATGACATTGTAAACCAATTGAAAGGGATGTAGCGCAGCTTGGTAGCGCGTTTGTTTTGGGTACAAAATGTCACGGGTTCAAATCCTGTCATCCCTACCTATTACTTCACCCCTGAGCAATAACGAAGGATCAATTAAGATCAATTAAAATTGGACATAGCTAATCTTTCATTTTTATCTTATCATTTTCATTTTTATCTTATCATATTATGTATGAGAGTATAGGCGTTTAAGATGTATTGGAGTTAAAAAAAAAGAATCTTTTTCCTTACAGTCTTATTTTTTATGATAAGAAAACGCTCTTAGTTCAGTTCGGCAGAACGTGGGTCTCCAAAACCCAATGTCGTAGGTTCAAATCCTACAGAGCGTGATTCTCTTCTTCTTTTGTTAGGTCAAAAAAAAATTATCCAGAAAAAATTGAACAGCAATTTGAATTTGACCTCCTGTGGATTAAAGAAGGGAGAAGGTCAAAAAAACAAGGCGTTAATCATAATTAATCAAAGGTCCAACTGATCACCCCTTCTGTATTGTAAATAGGCAGTTACAAATAATCCAGCCAAAGTAATAGGAATTAGACCTAAGACGATTCCAAATAGAAAAACTTCAATCATTTCAATTTGTTTAAAAGGGATTTGTTTAAAAAGGGAGGTAATATCTATCCTTAAATATTAATCCATATTGACCAGAAATCTCAATAACCAAAAAGTGAAAATTGATACGGCAAGGAACTAGAGAATAGATGGAATACGGCAAAAGAATTTATTTTTCCTTTTTAGGAATTGTTCATTTCAATGAATTTCAAATAAGTCGTATCTTGCTCAGACCAATAAAAAGAACGGAAGTTATAGTTAAAGCCGTTAGTAGAAAACCGAAATAACTAGTTATAATAAGCATGAAGGAGCTAAATAAACTATTTTTTTTATACATATGTGTTTGTAAAGCACTTCCCTAAGTTCCATTTTTTGAAAGATAGGAGAATAAACAAAAATACCAAGTGAACGTTTTGAATTTATCAATCATTATCATTATAGATTATAGACGGTACTAACAAAAATAGAGTACTAAACCGAGGAGTATAAGTAAAAAAAAAAAATAAATTCATCATCTATGAGATCTACCTATCCTCGCATGATTCCGAATTAAAGGATTCGTTGTATAACTTTTGAGAAATAAAATAGAAAACGAATATTAAAACAATAAAATATTAATAATAAAAACAGTTTTTTTATTATTGATTTATTTATATTTTATTTCTATCTTGTATTTTATTTGTTTTATTTGTATCGAATCCATTTTTTTTTTTTAATTTTAGAACGAAAAGTGATCCCTATTTTTCTTTATAATATCCTTTATTTATCCTTTACTTTTTACTTTTTTGTTTTTTAACTTAATTAAATTTATTAGTCGATTCATTCCCATAATATCTCGAATAAGAAAAGAAGAAAAAAAAAGTATCGTACGATCAAATCACTCAAAAAATTCAATCTTTATTTTGTTTTGGTCCAACTAGATTCTAAGATTCTAAAACTAGTAATTCCTATTAGTCTTTTGTTTTTGTTTTCTAGGGTTTACATTTTTTTTTCTTTCCATATTAAAAGTAAAAGCAAAAACCCTCTCTTTATAGTTAAGTGTCAAGAAAGAACTTTTTGATCTAATCCAGGAATAAAGAATGTGTGCATCGTGAATATTGATTATTGCAATTATTTTTTGTTGTTCTCCTTCTTTCATCGAATACTCTCTACTACCAGTACTTGTTATTGTATAACTACCTAATTCCTTAAAAAAAAAAAATTTAAAAAGGGATTCAAAAAAAAAACTCTTCTTATACAACTACGAATACGAAGGAGGGATTTTTAGATTTCGCATCGAATTTAATTGTGACAATATGATAATCTCTTTCCTGAATTATTATTATTAAAAAGCAAACCGTCAAATTCTCATTTTACCTGATTTATGGTACACGGTTTTACCGCGACAAGAAAAAAAAGAAAGAAATTTTTTAGGACTTCATTACTGATTGAAGTTGCGTTGCTGTGTCAGAAGAAGGATAGCTATACTAATTCGGTATACTTTAAATAAACCCTTGGTACAATATTGACGATCTCACAAAGATTCAATTTCGGTGAATTTTCATTTCCTGATCTTATCTTTTACGAAATCGATCCCTTTTTGACTGGACAAGAATATGTGGAGCTCAGCATGTCTGGAAGCACGGGAGAACGTTCTTTTGCTGATATTATTACCAGTATTCGATATTGGGTCATTCATAGCATTACTATACCTTCCCTATTCATTGCGGGTTGGTTATTTGTCAGCACGGGTTTAGCTTACGATGTATTTGGAAGCCCCGTCCAAATGAATATTTTACAGAGAGCCGACAAGGAATTCCATTAATAACTGGCCGTTTTGATTCTTTGGAACAACTCGATGAATTTAGTAGATCTTTTTAGGAGGCCCCAATGACTATAGATCGAACCTATCCAATTTTTACAGTGCGATGGTTGGCTGTTCATGGATTAGCTGTACCTACCGTTTCTTTTTGGGGTCAATATCAGCAATGCAGTTTATCCAACGATAAACCTAATTCGAATTAATTCTAAAGCTATGACACAATCAAACCCGAACGAACAAAATGTTGAATTGAATCGTACCAGTCTCTACTGGGGTTATTGCTCATTTTTGTACTTGCTGTTTTATTTTCTAATTATTTCTTCAATTAATAGGAGAAAAGAGAATAGTAGAATAATAATAAGAGCGGAAATTCTCTTATCCCATCGGAAGGATATCATCTCATACTTATCTATGACTGTTTATGTCTATAGCATGACCCTTGATTAAATGTGGAGGGAAGTGAGATAAATGGCCGATACTACTGGAAGGATTCCTCTTTGGATAATAGGTACTGTAACTGGTATTCCTGTGATTGGTTTAATAGGCATTTTCTTTTATGGTTCATATTCGTCGGCCTGTATACTAAAAATGGCAAAAACTACGATGAAATGGCGCAAATTGCATAGCCAGCGCTTACACGAAATGTCCAAACGAAGACCAATACGAAGGAGAAAAAGATAACTATTGTATTTCAAAGAGAATCTCAGTAGTATCGCATTTATCTCACTTCCCTCCACATTTAATCAAGGGTCATGCTATAGACATAAACAGTCATAGATAAGGTAAAGATATCCTTTCCGATGGGATATAGAGAACTTCCCGCTCTTATGTTATTATTCTATCATCTCTTTCTCCTATTAAATTAAGAAATAATAGAAAATAAACAGCAAGTTACAAAAATGAGCAATAACCCCCAGTAGAGACTGGTACGATTCAATTCAACATTTTGTTCGTTCGGGTTTGATTGTGTCATAGCTTTAGAATTAATTCGAATTAGGTTTATCGTTGGATAAACTGCATTGCTGATATTGACCCCAAAAAAGAAACGGTAGGTACAGCTAATCCATGAACAGCCAACCATCGCACTGTAAAAATTGGATAGGTTCGATCTATAGTCATTGGGGCCTCCTAAAAAGATCTACTAAATTCATCGAGTTGTTCCAAAGAATCAAAACGGCCAGTTATTAATGGAATTCCTTGTCGGCTCTCTGTAAAATATTCATTTGGACGGGGGCTTCCAAATACATCGTAAGCTAAACCCGTGCTGACAAATAACCAACCCGCAATGAATAGGGAAGGTATAGTAATGCTATGAATGACCCAATATCGAATACTGGTAATAATATCAGCAAAAGAACGTTCTCCCGTGCTTCCAGACATGCTGAGCTCCACATATTCTTGTCCAGTCAAAAAGGGATCGATTTCGTAAAAGATAAGATCAGGAAATGAAAATTCACCGAAATTGAATCTTTGTGAGATCGTCAATATTGTACCAAGGGTTTATTTAAAGTATACCGAATTAGTATAGCTATCCTTCTTCTGACACAGCAACGCAACTTCAATCAGTAATGAAGTCCTAAAAAATTTCTTTCTTTTTTTCTTGTCGCGGTAAAACCGTGTACCATAAATCAGGTAAAATGAGAATTTGACGGTTTGCTTTTTAATAATAATAATTCAGGAAAGAGATTATCATATTGTCACAATTAAATTCGATGCGAAATCTAAAAATCCCTCCTTCGTATTCGTAGTTGTATAAGAAGAGTTTTTTTTTGAATCCCTTTTTAAATTTTTTTTTTTAAGGAATTAGGTAGTTATACAATAACAAGTACTGGTAGTAGAGAGTATTCGATGAAAGAAGGAGAACAACAAAAAATAATTGCAATAATCAATATTCACGATGCACACATTCTTTATTCCTGGATTAGATCAAAAAGTTCTTTCTTGACACTTAACTATAAAGAGAGGGTTTTTGCTTTTACTTTTAATATGGAAAGAAAAAAAAATGTAAACCCTAGAAAACAAAAACAAAAGACTAATAGGAATTACTAGTTTTAGAATCTTAGAATCTAGTTGGACCAAAACAAAATAAAGATTGAATTTTTTGAGTGATTTGATCGTACGATACTTTTTTTTTCTTCTTTTCTTATTCGAGATATTATGGGAATGAATCGACTAATAAATTTAATTAAGTTAAAAAACAAAAAAGTAAAAAGTAAAGGATAAATAAAGGATATTATAAAGAAAAATAGGGATCACTTTTCGTTCTAAAATTAAAAAAAAAAATGGATTCGATACAAATAAAACAAATAAAATACAAGATAGAAATAAAATATAAATAAATCAATAATAAAAAAACTGTTTTTATTATTAATATTTTATTGTTTTAATATTCGTTTTCTATTTTATTTCTCAAAAGTTATACAACGAATCCTTTAATTCGGAATCATGCGAGGATAGGTAGATCTCATAGATGATGAATTTATTTTTTTTTTTTACTTATACTCCTCGGTTTAGTACTCTATTTTTGTTAGTACCGTCTATAATCTATAATGATAATGATTGATAAATTCAAAACGTTCACTTGGTATTTTTGTTTATTCTCCTATCTTTCAAAAAATGGAACTTAGGGAAGTGCTTTACAAACACATATGTATAAAAAAAATAGTTTATTTAGCTCCTTCATGCTTATTATAACTAGTTATTTCGGTTTTCTACTAACGGCTTTAACTATAACTTCCGTTCTTTTTATTGGTCTGAGCAAGATACGACTTATTTGAAATTCATTGAAATGAACAATTCCTAAAAAGGAAAAATAAATTCTTTTGCCGTATTCCATCTATTCTCTAGTTCCTTGCCGTATCAATTTTCACTTTTTGGTTATTGAGATTTCTGGTCAATATGGATTAATATTTAAGGATAGATATTACCTCCCTTTTTAAACAAATCCCTTTTAAACAAATTGAAATGATTGAAGTTTTTCTATTTGGAATCGTCTTAGGTCTAATTCCTATTACTTTGGCTGGATTATTTGTAACTGCCTATTTACAATACAGAAGGGGTGATCAGTTGGACCTTTGATTAATTATGATTAACGCCTTGTTTTTTTGACCTTCTCCCTTCTTTAATCCACAGGAGGTCAAATTCAAATTGCTGTTCAATTTTTTCTGGATAATTTTTTTTTGACCTAACAAAAGAAGAAGAGAATCACGCTCTGTAGGATTTGAACCTACGACATTGGGTTTTGGAGACCCACGTTCTGCCGAACTGAACTAAGAGCGTTTTCTTATCATAAAAAATAAGACTGTAAGGAAAAAGATTCTTTTTTTTTAACTCCAATACATCTTAAACGCCTATACTCTCATACATAATATGATAAGATAAAAATGAAAATGATAAGATAAAAATGAAAGATTAGCTATGTCCAATTTTAATTGATCTTAATTGATCCTTCGTTATTGCTCAGGGGTGAAGTAATAGGTAGGGATGACAGGATTTGAACCCGTGACATTTTGTACCCAAAACAAACGCGCTACCAAGCTGCGCTACATCCCTTTCAATTGGTTTACAATGTCATTGTAGAGAATTCCTGTCTTGTTTTTCCACATACTTATTTCATTTTCTCTATTGATATACATAGCTTATCTTGTCATTTCGACTTTTTGATTCCTATCCATATCATATAAATAACAATAAACTTATATAAATAATATATGGAAATATGAAAAAAAATAGAAAACCCACCCTAAATTTCATAAATACTCGGGCGGAAAGGGACATATTTGATTTTTAAAAATTAAGAAAAGAAGAATCTTATTCTTATTTATCAAACCATTGTACATTTTAATTTGAATCCATTGTACATTTTAATTTGAATTAGGGATTTCGGATACAAACCAAATACGAGTGGTCGTTAACTACCTATATATCTGATCAGATATGTATTAAATTCTGTATTACAATAAACATTATTTATTACACTAAATTTATTACACTAATGAAGGAGGATTTCAAATGCGAGATCTAAAAACATATCTATCCGTGGCGCCAGTAATAAGTACTCTATGGTTCGGTGCTTTAGCAGGTCTATTGATAGAGATCAATCGTTTTTTCCCGGATGCGTTGACATTCCCTTTTTTTTCATTTTAGTTATTAACGCCGGGGGGTGAAGAAGATTCGAGATATAATTAAATATCTGTGATTACTACCCCCCCCCTTATTTTTAATTAGAATAAGTTAGAAAAGAGAAATAATAAAAGTGGATTCAAACTTAGAGAAACTCTGAACTCAAATCCAGTCGTCAAGTAAATTAACTCCAATTAAATTAAGAGAACGGAAGTGAAAATACGGTTAGGGCAACAATATCATACAAGATACTTAAATGAAATACTGTACCGTGATTTGAATCTTAAATTTATACTCTAAATACAGTTTAAACACTTATTTTGTATTATTTTATTAAATTTGATTACTATATTCGTTGCACTATATCGTTTCAACGAAATCCTTCCTAATTTGCTTTCAAATTAGCAACTTCTATTTTGTCCTTCCTTTCTTCTTGACTTCGGATCAAAAAATAGAAGAGTTGAGTAAATAAAAAACCCAAAGGAGGTTCATGGCCAAGGGTAAAGATGTCCGAGTAAGGGTTTTTTTGGAATGTACCGTTTGTGTTCGAACCAGTGGTAATAAGAAATCACCAGGCATTTCCAGATATATTACTCAAAAGAATCGACACAATACGCCCAGTCGATTAGAATTGAGAAAATTCTGTCCCTATTGTTACAAACATACACTTCATGGGAGATCAAGAAATAGATGGAACCGTTCACCTGCGGGTCACCTTTAGAAGGAAGATGAAAACTGACATACTAACATATAATATGTTAGGATATATATTCTATTTAAATATTAAATAGAAATAAACAAGTAAAATCCTATTTTTTAATTCTAAACATTATAATTTTGATCCGAGCGAACGAAATAGAATAGGATTTTTTTGGAAATGGAAATTAAAAAAGGAATAAAAAACCATTGAATAAATCCAAGCGTCTCAAGTCCAAGCGATCTTTTCGCAGGCGTTTGCCCCCTATCCAATCGGGGAATCGAATTAATTATAGAAACATGAGTTTAATTAGTCGATTTATTAGTGAACAAGGAAAAATATTGTCTAGACGGGTGAATAGATTGACTTAAAACAACAACGATTCATTACTATTGCTATAAAACAAGCTCGTATTTATCTTTGTTACCCTTTCTTAATAATGAAAAACAATTTGAAAAAAGCGAATTGGTTGCAAGAACTACTGGTCTTAGAATTAGAAAAATAGGCTTATTCTTCAATTGAATCAAAATTCGAATCCGAATCAAA
>JAIRCJ010000006.1:824640-1062524 GCA_020883675.1 Bruguiera gymnorhiza | reverse complement strand
GAGAACTATGAATTAGGCAAACAACATAGGTTGTTTTTTCCTAGCTTAAGAACTTAGAGAGCAAAGGAAAGACTTTAATTGGTCCATTCTAATGTTTATGGACCAATAAAGATAGAATCTCTCAATGGTAGCAAGTATTTCCTTTTCTTTATTGATGGCTACTCAAGAATGGCATGGATCTATTTCTCAAACAAAAATCTAAAGTTTTTGAGATGTTTAAAAGTTTAAATAGTAGTTACGACTAAAAGTGGCCAAACCTTAAAGATTCTAAGGAGTGAAAATGGTAAAGAGTATGTTTATGGGAATTTAATCAATTTTGTGAAGATATAGGAATGAAGCACCCATTCTCAATAAGTTACTCACCTCAATAAATTGGGATAGTGAAGAGGAAAAATAGAAGTATTTTAGAAATGGCCAAATGCATGTTATTTAAGAAAAAGCTTCCAAAGTGTTTTTGGAAAAAAGTTGAAAACTTCTATCTATTTGTAAAATAATTGCCAAACTAGGTTATGAAAGGCAAAACTCCAATTAAGACTTGATGTAGATTTAAACTCTTAATCAAACACTTGAAGGTGTTTGGATCTCTATACTATACACATGTGTTAGATGTTAAGATGAGCAAGTTTGATGAAAAAGCATAAGAGGGCATTTTGGTTGGCTATAACTCCCAATCTGAGGGCTATAAGGTGTTTAATTTGGCAACAAAGAAAATTATAATGAGTGGAGATCTAAAGATTGATAAGAGTGCCCTAATAGAGTTAGAATGATGTTTAAGTGAAAAAAGAACCAATTGTGGAAACCATTAAAGTTACAGAATCTAATTCTAAGCTAGAACCAAAAACTTATGATGATCTTCTAATTAGAGGTTCAAGACCCCTAGTTAAGGTGTATCAAAAATACAATAGGAAAATTACGGAACCTACCACTTTTGATGAAGCCAAGCAAGTTAAAGAGTGAAAAGTAACAATGATAGAAAAAATAGCTATGATTGAGAAAAACTAAACCTAGAAGCTAGTTAATAAACTTGAAAACAAGCATATTATTATAGTTAAATGGGTCTATTCACAAGCACAAAGCAAGATTTATGGCCAAGAGCTACTCTACAATGATACATTTGCTCCAATGGCTAGGATGGATATAAATAGAATTCTCATTGCTATTGCTATATAAATGAGATAGAAGATCAATCACCTTGATGTCAAGTCAACCTTTCTAAATGGTGTGTTGAAGTAAGAGATCCATGTAGCTTAACCTGATGGTGTAAGTTGAAAGGCAAAGAGTGATAAGTGTACAAGCTCATCAAGGCCTTGTACAGCCTAAAGTAAGCTCTGATAGTTTGGTATAGTACAACTAAATCCTTCTTATGCAGTAAAGATTTTAGGACAAATGACAACAATGTTACTTTGTATTTTAATAGAAGTTTTGATAGGGAAGTGCTAATTGTCTCTCTATATGTTGATGATCCACTCAGCAATGAAGCATAAATGATAAAGTTCAAGCCTGAGATGGAAAGCCAATTTGAAATATCAGATTTGGAAAACATGAAATACTTCTTTGGACTTAAAGTACACAGCCTAATGAAGGCATTTTCTTCTATCAAAGGAAATATGCCTCATAAATACTATAAAAGTTAAAAATGCAGCACTCCAAACTAATTTCAACTCCACTAGTCTTGAATGTTAAGTTATGCATGGAAGACAAAGCTAGAGAGGCTAATGCATTCAAGTACAAGAGCCTAATTGGAAGTATGTTATACCTAATAGCCATAAGACCAGATCTTATGTTTGCAACTAGTTTGCTATCAAGATTCATGCAAAAGCCTTCAATTTTGCACTTAATGCAACTAAGAGAGTTTTGAGATATTTGAAAGGGACATACTAGTTAGAAATCTGGTATAAACATATGGAGATTGGTAATCTAAAAGGTTTTGTGGACAATGATTGGACTAAAAGTTTAGATGACAGGAAAAGCACCTTAGGCTACGTATTTTTTCTTGGTTCTATAATGTTTTCCTCAAATTTTAAGAAACAAAAAGTTATGGATAAGTCTATTGCAAAGGCTGAATTGATAACAATAGAATAAACAACAAACTAAGCCATTTGGTTAAGAAAATTTCTCAAAGATCTTGTTTTTGTGTAAACATCAACCCAATGATTTTCTGTGATAACAAATTTACAATTAGGATTACTGAGAATCCATTGCAACATAGCAAAATAAAACACATCATTGCCAAGTATCATGCACAAAGGGAAGCAAAGAAGAATAAAGAGACTAAACTAATCCATTGCAGATCAGAAGAGCAACTCAACTAGTCTCTGAAGGCAGATTTTAGTTGCTAATAGGAAGGTTTGGAGTTTTAAGCAAAAAGCCTTAAGAAGAAGTACTGAAGTCAAAGAGAATTTTGCTACAAACTTTTAAAATTGACATAAAGCCTATTTTGGGAACTGTGATGGTTAAGTTCCTTACAGACGCATCGCATGGCGAAAGTCGGCCTAGTTTACTAAGTGGACGTGGCGCGGACCATTATTTCTTTTGCATTATTGGAAGTTTCGCTTTCAAATCCACGTTAGCCTGTCCATTTCGTCGCTCTCAAAGAGAATGCACAACGTGGATCCACGTTGACCTTACTTTTTTTTTTTTTTTTGAATTTGGAATAGAATGTGAAGGAAATTACAAAAAGAATAATAATAAAGGAATAAAATAATTTTTTTATTAATACAACGTATCTTTGACAGAAACGAGAGAGTAAACTCAAAGCTAGAGACGGAGCATGTACGGAATCAATAATATCGTCCGGCACCCTAGTCTTCATGCAGCACCACGAAACGATGACGTTCCAACCATACTCATTTGCTAAACATAACAAAATTACTTCTCTCACCCATTTTCTTTTCAACGATTTTTTTCCCGACCGCTTTCTCTCAAAACAAACAGTGTGTGAGTTTTGAGTTTGTGTGCCGCAAATCGAAGTTTTCAAAACCGAATTTTATCCTGACTTGGTCAAAGGTCTGATTCTTTGGGTTTGCAGTCTGATTATTGGATCAAAGGTTGGACCGATATTTAGATCAAAAGGGTTGGGCCGATATGTCAGGTATTTTTGTTTAACAAAATAGATAATAATTTATATTATATAAAAATATATTAAAATAAAATTTAGCCATATATATATATATATAAGTAGTTATATATAATTTTTCAAAAAAATAAAAAATTTTGAATCAAAACATGATTGATGAATCATCGAACTATTTAGTCGAATTGTCCAAATTAATGTAGGTTGAATAATTTTTCCTGATTCAATGTCCTGTCTAATTGTTTAACTAAACTAGGTCAAAATCATGGTCGTTTGGCTGATTTTTTTATATATTTTTTTTTTGTTTTATTTGTCGGACCACCACTAGTTTGATTCGGTTCTTAGAAGTAGGCTATAAAACTCGCATAGATTGACTTACAGGGGGACGCATTTTAAAGGCCAACCAAACAAATTAACAATGATCTGTGAGATTGACTTACATTAATTTCTAGCTCGTAATCAGGTCACTTGGTAATCTCTCCGACTGGCTATATCTTCTAAGAAGCAATCTCCATTGGCATTGATCATTGTATTCGGGGCGATAAGAAAGAGACAGAGATGGGGGCTTTTTTCGTTTATATATGTTTAGAATATATAATATTTTTTTTTCAGAGAAAAAATGAGAACAAACGAAAGTGACAAAGGGGGCGTCAGATCGTCAAGTAAATGAACCTTCGGATCCAAATGAACATCTATCTCGCATTTTATTCGGACTATTTGTTGACTGTATTTATGAGATTGACTAGACTTTGCCATTATGCATGTCTAGGATTTCTTTTGGCTCTTGCGTACTCTTATCCAACAAGCAAACGAATTAACTGCAAGCATTTACTCATTGGGCCACAGCCCCGTTGCAGAGAACAACTGGACGACAAAAGAAACGCCTCCCTCCCCAACCCCCCATGAAAAATAGAAAACAAGAGAGAGAAATCTTGTAACTTTTAAGTTCTTTTTTTTTTTCCTTTTTTTCTTCCTGTTGGTTTACAACTTTTGAGCTCTTAACCATTACCTCTTTCGTTATCCAAATAGAGACACAGATTTAATAGTAAACCCCAGAACAGAAAATGGGCCAATATTGTAAGGAAAGCAAGTGGAATTTTGCCTACTAGCATTAAATAAAGTCAATAATTTCGTGGGGGTGTGTCCGTACAGTAAAGGTCATTGTCAAGCCTCATTTACTCTCTCTCTTTTCCCAAAAATTTTCTGCCCCCGGAGTGCGCACTAAGATCCGCGCAATACTTTCATTTTCATTTTCGCTGCAACTTCTCCCCCCCTCTCTCTCTCTCTCTCTCTCTCTCTCTCTCTCTCTCTCAAGTTCTGCAAAACGAGAAACGCCAAAGCAGGGAGAGCCCCATTAACTCTTATCACTGTTAACGTACACAGCCTTTTTGCTTTCGATGGCGATGACGATTCAACCTCTCAATGCCTGTAATTATCGTGCATAGATTTTTAACACTTCTTTATACGCATATTTATTGCTATGCCAGCTTAAAACTCGCTGATCGTCCTTTTTCTTGCTCCCTATAATAAATTATCAGCTTGCCCCACCTTCGATTCCCCTAGACATGATAGAACCAGCATTTAAGTCTCTCTCTCTCTCTCTCTCTCTCTCTCTATCTTACATAGTCTTACATGGTTGAATGATATTGTCACAGCGTTGCACCCTTCTTTGGAGCTTCTCTTTTAACAAGCGTCCTGCTTTTCAAAAGAAATTGATTTTGAACTTTTTTTTGACGGTAAAGGTGCTTGCTTGGTGGTTGGAGTTTCAGCTGTTGTATGAATCTACGTTGCATAAGAAGTGCAAAAAGGAAATGGGAAGGATGCCCTGTTGTGACAAGAAGGGATTGAAGAAAGGGCCTTGGACACCTGAAGAGGACGAGGTTCTTGTTGCTTACATCAACAAGCACGGCCATGGAAGCTGGCGCTCTCTCCCTAAGCTAGCAGGTGCATAATATTATATATCTATTAACTCTTTTGGGCATTTAGCTTATTAAAAGCGACAAAAATAGCACTTGCTTCCATTTATGAGGACAGAAGTGCTAAGAATGCACGCATTCCATTATTTTATTTTTTCTTGTGTTTTCTTTTTAAACAATGGCGTGGCTTTAAGGGTGCTGTATCAATTGCTGGTTCTTGAGCTTGAGGGACCGAGAGTTGGATTGGTTGCACTTGGGATTGTTATTTAAGTTGTTAAGCTCGTTTATACTCGAATTCTACTTTGCATTGTACGTGGCTTTTGGTCCATTTGTGTGCATAATGGGTCAGATTTAAACTTGTATGTGTTACAGAGTCCTGTGCTACGGGGTCTGGAAAAAATTTCCTGACATTAAGATTTTCTAACGGTTGAGTTTCATGTTTGAAACTTCCTGTTCATTTGTGGTAGCATCATCATCATAGCTGGCTCCATTATATGTTTACAATTGGTGCTAGCCTTCTAGGCACCCATGGGGCCCCCCACTTTACTTGGGGAATTTGAATTAGTGTTTGTTCTCGGAGAATTAATCTTTCCGAGATCCTTAAATTTTTGGAATGGCCCCTGAAAGAGGCATAGAGTTTGCTATGGTTTTCATTGGAGACCCCTAAATTTATCTCTTCTGTATAATAGGTCAGCAGTGGTATTTGATGTTATCTCTTTTTGCAGGCCTTCTTCGCTGTGGAAAGAGTTGCCGGCTCAGGTGGACCAACTATCTTAGGCCAGATATAAAGCGGGGTCCTTTTACCGTTGAGGAAGAGAAGCTTGTCATTCAGCTTCATGGCATTCTCGGAAACAGGTAATTCCTGGCTTATAACTCTCCTTGCTCTGAAAATTAAGAATGGCTCTCGTTGATTGACATACTTCTGATTTAAGGCTTTCAAAGTTCTTGGATATTACGATGCCTGCCGGCTTGAAAGTTTCTGTTCTTCCATTGGCATTCTATAATGGCTATCACTGCAGATAAAATTGTAGCATGTCAAATGTTATAATGTCGCTGTCCAATTGGCCACTTTGGCTTCTGAATCAATCTGTGTTGGTACTACGGCCAGATGCATAGAGATATGTATTATAGGACCAAACAAAATTTTAAAAGCCAGCATTCCTTTTCTCTTTTCACAAAGGATTTCAGTTGTTGATGGGCTGATGATTGTACCGATAAGGTGAACTGCATTCAGTTTATTGTCTTTTTTGAGCTCACATGATGAGAATCTATGCTTCTGCCATTCATTAAACTTCTTGGTACAAGAATGTATGTTTTGAAAATTCTGGCATCCAAGTGATAAGACTACAAGAGCTCACTTTAGATTCGTGAACTATGTCATTTATATTTGTTGTCTGACTCCTGATGGAGCTGCATCCATGATTTTCAGGTGGGCAGCCATCGCTGCCCAACTACCAGGAAGAACAGACAATGAGATCAAGAACTTGTGGAACACCCATCTGAAAAAGCGCCTACTTTGCATGGGACTTGACCCCCTAACTCATAAGCCCTTGGCCTCCTGTGGAACATCCATGAAATCACCTGCATCCCCTGCTACTCGCCATATGGCGCAATGGGAGAGTGCCAGGCTTGAAGCTGAAGCACGACTTTCAAGAGAGTCCTCACTTTTCCGTCCATCAACTCCAGGAAAAGCCGACTCTGATTACTTTCTACGTATGTGGAACTCAGAAGTTGGAGAAGCATTTCGAACATTCAATCAGGATGCCAGAGTCGTGTGCCTAAGTCCAATGTCCCAGGCATCTTCATCGACTAAAGGCGGATCAGTTTCAGCTCTTACTGCAGATATTGAGCATAACTTGGCAGGATTCTTTACCCCGGCAAGTGATCAAATAGAGGAGTTGGATTGCAAAAGCTGCAGATCATATGCTGAAGATGTGATGGTTGGATCTGATTCATCAAGCTCTACCAAGTTGGAGGATTCATCAAACAGTACGCTACAACTCCTGTTGGATTTACCCATCAACAATGACATGAGCTTCTTGGAAGAAAACACGGAAATTTACCCCACTTATTCTCCCATGTCAACTCTAGCCCCCCTTATCTGACCCCTGCGACGCATTCGGGAAAGCATATTGTGTATTTTGCAGCTTTGTTATATTGAATTTTTGACCTGCTCTTTTGGGTGTTATGAGCAGCTAAGCTGGTATAGAAGCAAAGTGAAGCTTATGGAACGTTGGAACTAGGAGGATATTGTTGTATCTAGGGTTTTATGCAGGGTGCAGTTAAGGGGTATCCGTCTCACGGTTTCGTAGGTCTTTAACTACTGGAACCTTGCTGGTTATATATTAAGGAGGTAATGTATTCTTTGCAATCTAATCTTCTCAACTGAGTTTGCAGATATGCTCTAATACTTGGATTGCTTCCATGAGAGAATGCCATGATTCATTCTTGGCAATCCAAATTACTTTAGATTAGATATAACCGAAGTGTTTTTCTGCTCAATATTTTATTACATTGGGTATTAGAGTAGAATATCGTTACATTAGTCTGTTTAGCTAGACATATTGACATGTATAATTTTTAGTTATACACTATTTTATACGCCGAGGACAGCTCCTCCAGCCATGATCTGGAAAGGAATGTATAGCCACCAATGGAAGGATTGAATATCAGCAAAGCTCCTAAAAGAAAAAAGACCTGAATTAACTCACGGGGGTCAGAGGCATGCAAGCTTCGGTGAGCTAACGAAGATCACTGAGAACCACCTCTAAAACCAAATCATTAATCATTAAGCTAGGTGTAAATGTGGCCTCTAACAACTAGAAGTCGCTTGTTTGTGTTTAGGCTTACAAGCTTGCTGAGCCGGCCATATATGGGTTATCATCCAAACGCAAGGAGAAAAGCATTCTTTCGGCTGCTAACAAGATATGCTCAATTGCTCTTCGCAAGTCTGTCAGCGGCTAGCAAAATAAAGTGGCATGTAAGCAACAGAAAACAACATTGTAAATTGTAAACAATACATTGTTCTTCGTAGATTCTGGTTTCAATACATGCACACTCGGAAACGCGATCATAATGAGAATTGCTTCTCACAAAAGGTGTTCCCAAGTATACAGAGGAAAAGAGGTTGCTACAAACAATTAAACCATGGAGAGAGATGATCCATTTACTGCTAAGGCGCTAGACTCAGTTGTTAAAATTCTTTAATTAATAATATTAAATATTATTGAATAATATTTTTATTAAAAATTTAATTATATTATATTTTAATTAGTAAAAGATGATTTTATATCTTATGAAACTAATAAAAATTATAATCTTAAATTTGATTTTTCAAATATATTGATAGTTTCAAATTTTATCAAGTCTATTATATTATTTATATAAAATTATTAAATTTTAATATCTAAAATTAATTTTTAATAAAGATATTTTAAAAAATTTTAAAAAGTAATATCAAGATATGTTTTTGGAAACTAAATATATATATTTTTTGTGTATGATAATATATTTTTTGATTATATGAAAATTATGACTTTATATTATTGCTTGGGTCTTATTTAATTTTTACAAAAAAAAAAAAAAAAAGAATCGCCATCAAGAGTCCTAGAAAGATTTATTAAATTCCTTGTGGTCAAATAAGGAAGACCGCAAACACTAAAAGATTTTGTCCAAATAATTGTCAAGACAATTATTAAAATTGTCATCTTTGTTTTAGAAAACGTGCCTTAAGGATAATACTAATTGGAAACCATAAGGAAGAGCCAATTATGATAAAGGGCGTTATGTGTGGGCCTTAACCAAAAAACAAAAAAAAAAAACAAGCGGTGCGACAAAGGACCTTGTTTTATTGCACATAACAAAAATTCCGTGTGATTCATATCTAAGGAGTAGTAATTCCTTATTCCATTATTTAAAGTTTAGTTATAGACCTAGACTAGGTGTGTATAAGTGTCTGTGTATTAACGAAATCTAAATGTGACATACATATAATGATTTCTGAATTTGAATATTGTGATATTTGTTGACAAAAAATTGTTTTAATATTCATGTATTATAATTATAGTTCATTAGTTATTAAAGTTACTAAATTAATTTGTTTAATATTATGTATATATTATAATTATAATTTAATTGTCATCAAAGTAATCAAATTAAAATATTTAAATGACATGTATATATTATTATTATAATTTATTAGTTACTAAAATAATTAAATTAATGTATTTAAGAGTATAAATAATTAATTATTTATAATTTTATGAAATACTTATAAATTAAAAATAATTAGATAAACTGAAGTTACTAATTAGTAAAATTTTAGAATTTATTTAAAGATAAATTATTATTTTATTATTAATAATATAATTGAGATATATCTATATTATTTTTATCAAATGTATTTGTTTATCTAAAAATATTAAATATTTTTAGTTGAAAATATTTAATTTACCTATTAAAATTAATATATAATATTATTTATCATATTTTATTGTAGGATTTTTAAATGAGAATTATAATATATTTTGATTATTTTATTTGACTTATGATTAATTATAAACTTTTATAGTTATGTAACTAGTTTAATTCAATTGTTATTTGTTCAAGAGTTGAACTTTTCATAATGATGTAAACAAGTTAATGTTTATTTAAGAATTATGAATTTTGACTTGTATTATTAGTGAGTAAGTCCATCATTATTATAAATTTAAATAATGAAAAAGAAAAGGTACATCATAAATGTAAAAACAAAATAAAAGGTTAAGTTTCATATTTATAAAAGTGATTATTGTCAACATTATTAAGGAAAACTATTTCACAAATAAAAAGTACAAAAAAATATTTGTAATTTGTAAATAAAAAGTTTTGTTTTGTGGATAGGTCACTCACTGATACTTTTATAGCAGAACTCTTGACTATGAAATTTATGGAGTCACAAATGATATAAGAGTCCATTAATAAAATGACTAATTTTTGCACAAAAGCTTAAGACCTTGTGATTAATGGTGAAGGATTCTTTTCTAGTGTAGTTCATTTTGAATTAATTTTGTTCTAAATATGGGTCCTTTCAAATTTATTTCAACACTATAAAAGATAAGTGAAAAGTTAATAAATTGGCCAACATTATTATTTAGAGGAAACAAGATAGAAAAATTAAGTCACTTCATTAATCTCATAGATAAGAAAGTTGGGAAAAAAATAAAAGTAAAAGTCAACTAATTAAGAAAAGAAATAACCTACTTATGCTTTTTAAGTTGAAAAGAGGAAACAAAAGGATAATAAGTGTCACTTTTATAAAGAAGGTTAAATACTATCAAAAAACTAATCCAAAACAAATGGTTTGATTTGAAAAATAAAGTTATTCTTTATAATACTTAGTGACTTGATTACAATACTATTACTTGAGTATCTAATATGATGTAAAGGATTCATTACAATCTAATTATTTTAATTTATATAAAAATACAATCATTATTAGATCATGTATTCTTATTAATAGTTTATATAAATTGAAACTTGATAATCATTTTGTAGAATTCTTTCTTAATATGTATTATAACATTGAATTAAGCATAACATGATGAATGAAAATTCTGCTTACTTGTAGTATAAATGTTTGGATTATATATTCATAGAAAGATTAATGATATAAGTGAATAATGAAATTCTTTCAAATTTAGATTTTGTTGATCTCATAATGTATTTATATTGCATTAAGTATAAACAAACCAAATAGAGCATGAAATAAGTCATATGAAGCACTCAACTTCTTAAAATTATACACATTGATGTCTATGCACATTTTAACACTGTAGCTCTTAATAAAGAATTGCATTTTTATCACCTTTATAAATGATTTTTTCACATTATAGTTATGTCTATTTTTTTATGAAAATCTCAATCTTTAGATGTTGTTATATAAATGAAATTAATAATAATTAGACATAAAGGTGAAATTATAAGATTTAATAAAGGTGATAAATATTATAAAAAATATAATGAATTTAAATAATGTTTAGGTTTATTTGCGAAATTCATAAGATAAATGCATGGTACAGTATATCAAGTGACCTTAGCAAAAGGTGTGATAAAAAGGTATAATCAAATATTAATAGATTTGGTTAGAAGTATGATAAGTAACTCATCCTTAGCCAAATCTTTATGCATGTATGCACTTAAAACTACAAACTATTTGTTAAATATGATTCCTAGTAAGGTAGTTCAAAGTAGTTCTATTAAATTGTTTACATAAAGGAAAGCTAATTTACGGTACTTAGATATTTAGGTTTACTTAACAACAATAAGAATCCACATGAAAAGAAATTAAACTGTTGAATAATCAAGTTATTAGTTTATTGGTTACCCATAAAAATTTAAAAGGTATATAACTATAGTTCATGAACTGTCTAAACTAATAATGTAAGATTCATTGAAAATGGTGAAGATAATTTAAGTAATGAATGTCAAAATGTGAATATAAAAAAAATAAAAATAAATATTTCTTTATCCATAATTGTTTATTCGTCTTACAAGATACTGAATATTGATTTAAAAAATTGAAGGACATTTGGATGAGCAAACACTTTTTGAAGGAACTAACAACTAATTAATGTAAATAAACTACAAGAGTAGTATTAAGAAAATTTCAAAGAGAAACAAAATCAACTATTTTATATAATTATGTGATTTATTTGTAAGAGTTAAAATTTTAATGTTGGAATCAATAAAGATCAAATTTCATTTCCACAACTATGAAAGTATTGAATCTAATTATAATATTTTGAGTTTAATATGACTCAAAGTTACACCAAATGAATGTGAAAATCACCTTTCTTAATTGAAATCTTAAGGAGGAAATTTATATAAATCAACCTAAAGTTTTTTTTTTCTTAAAAGTTAAAAATCAACTAATGTATAAACTAAATAAGTTAATATATCGATTGAAACATGTTTCACTACAATGATATATTAAGTTCAATGATATCATGGTATCTTTTAAATTTAAGAAAAAATGTTGTTGATTAGTGTACATACCAAAAGATTAACGGAAGTAACTTTATTTTCTAGTTCTGTATGTTAACGATATATTACTTGTTGCTAATGTTTTAAGTATATTGCATTATATTAAAGAACTTTTTTGAAAAAATTTTATAATGAAAAATATGAGAAAGACATTCTATGCGATAAAAATAAAAATATTTTGTAACAAATCACAATAATGAGAATTATCTTAAAATAACTATATTGAGAAAATTCTAAGGAAATTTAATGTGAATAAGTATTCAATTTAGGTTATTTCTGTATAGAAAGATGACAAATTTAGTCTCATACAATATTCAAAGAATGATGTGGAATGTAAAAAAATGAAATCAATTTCATATGCCTCTGTTATTAGTAGTAATGTCTTTGCTAGCATGTACTTAACTGAATACCAATTTCACAATTGGAATATTAATTCTTTAATAGATCATTGGAAAGATTCAATGAAAGTGATGAGATACCTATAAAAACAAAGAATTAAATATTTATATGTAAAAAATTTAATCATTTACAAGTGATTGAATATTCAGATTCAGACTTTATTAGATACATTGATTAGATCTTCAAATTCAAATTTTGTTGGATACATTGATACTAGAAATCCACTTTTGATTTTCTATTCCTATTAAGAGAAGAAATAATATTATGAAACAATGTAAAACTATTTATCATTAGTTTATTTATTAAGAAACTAGAGTTTGTGGTATGATTTAAAATTATAATTCGTGTATTATAACTGTGAAATATTATTTTAGAACTTGGGTTGTTGATGTCATTATCAAGCCATTGAAAATTTGTGATAATTTTGTAAAAATGCTCTTCTTTTAAGATCGAGAAATACTTAAAAGATATCAAATTTAATGAAAACTAAAATATTTTGTTAGTAAGTAAAAGGTTCATAAACAAAGAGTATCTATAAAGACTAATTGATCATATGGTAGTAAATCAATACAAAAGTTCACAACCAATATTATGTAGAGAATTGATTTTTAGAATGAGTCTTGGTTATACTAATAATAATTGATACTGTGAGAAATAATAATACTTTGAGCTCAATGATGCATTTTTAACATATAATATGTATTTTCTATTATTATGATTATGTACACATTATTATTTTAAAATTAACAAAAAAGTCTTAATGAGATGTTATTGTAGACTATTATGAAATTATATCTTATGAATCTTGTATGGTAAATTGCAAATATTGTAATATATGAAAGGGAATCTTTTGGTTAAATAGGGCATAACCACTATAATTTACGTTGAATGATTTATCATATTATAATACTATAATGAAATTGCAACAAATTGTTTATTATTGTCATTAGTATATAATGATTGATATAATAGATTTTAATTAGATCAAGTGAAAAAATGTTTGAATATTCCTAAACAATATTCTTATTAAAGACTTAATCATAATATGGATTGATTAGTGAAAACATATCTATACAATATTGTGTTATTAAAGAATATAATTTTGAACTTAATTTAGACATTAATGAATATGTCTAATTTAAGTTATTCAATTTTGTATATATATATAACCAATCCTTTCTCTTCCTAACACACATAAAAGTTTTATCTAAAGATATGTCATTATGATAAAGTTTCAAAGAGAAAAATTAATTATCAGGTTAAAACAAACTTTACAAACAAATTAATAGTATCAACTTTCATAAATGTAAGTATATTATTTATGGTATTATTTAGATGAAATTATTCAATTTCAAGTGTGATCCCAAAAATACCTATGAAGGGGGGCTGAATTAAGTTATGAAGGATACATGCCTATAATGTGTGTAATGTGATAAATAAAATGATTGCAATAAAAAAACATGGTATACAAATGGATTAATGCAATTACAAACAAATGGATTAATGCAATTACAAAAATTTATATAAATGTTTATATTGGCAAAAGACAAGAAAATAAATCAACCAAATTTAATTTGCAAGACTAGTAACAATTCATGTAAAGAAAAATTGTAGGATAATTAAAATATGCTACAAAGAAGAACTACTGAGTGTGTGAGCTTATACAATAATCAAAAGAGTTAAGAGTAAGGAGAGTAAGAAATGATGATCTATAGAGGTTTGGAATCCTTATTCCTACATCCTCTCCTTAAGACCACTATTTTAAGAGTTTAAAATCCACTATCGAACTTCCTTAAAGGGAGGAGACCAACTACAATAACAACGTGATCCTCAATCATAATCTCACAAAGGTATACAATCTCGTTACACTATCACATAAACTTATTTTTCAAGCTCTTAATCTTATATTCTATAATGTTATAATACTCATAAAATTTTCTTTAAAGCTACACCTGCTCCTAACATTGATCTCTTTCTTGTCCCCTCTTAATTTTTCAAACTTAACAATTCAATATAAGCTTCTCATAAGGATTAATTTGGCTACCATGGTGAGGTATTTATATACTAAAAGAGTGGTCAAGAATCCATTTGAAAGAGCTTGCTATTGGAAAGATAGCCCAAGAAACCGTTGGTGATGAATTTTAGTTTCCATATCAAGTTTGGTCAAGATTCTCCAGCCATGAAAGCCTTCCTTGTAGGATGAATTTTGACATTGCTTTGGTCTTCTTTGCTGTTGGATAGAATCTTGATTTTAAGGCTTCCAAATATGGTTTGGACAACATTTTCTGACTATAATGTCTTTCCTTATTGATCAAAACACTGGACGTTGTGTAACTGAAAAAATTCCAGCATTAAGATCTTGAAATTCTTGCAAAAAGTGAAGGTTTTCCAGTCATTATTTCTTTCTATGTTGATCAAATTATGAACATTGTGTAGCTGAAGAAATTTTAGCATCGAGATCTTGAATTTCTTGCCAAAAATGAAGATTTTTCAAGTTAGACAAGCCTTGCTCTAGTTTGATCTTGATGCCATTGTGGACGTCATTTTAGACGGAGAAATTATTTCCTTGTGAATCCTTTAAGAGGGTGAATTTTTCTTTGATTTCCTTGTACAAGTGTAGCGCAAGTTGTACCATAAAATTATTTAAGTTACGTTATGGATGAGAAACTGCATTCTTGCATTCTTATTGTAAGCTAAAAGAAAAAAGAATTTTGCCAACGCAAACTTAATTGCAAAATTTAATTGCATCACATGAGCTCTAATATTTTCTTTGCTCACCCTTCCAAGTCCATGCGCTATAAACAAGCAAAAGCTTTTTCAAGTTGTCAAGTGCTCCCGCTAATAGCCAATCCAAAAATTATAACATAAGGTAATACTTAACGTAACAAAAATATAATGTAGACAAGCATGATCAGCTACATAACAACTCAATTATGTTGGCATATCAAATTAAATAGCACATGGTTTAACATTCTCTCCATTTTTTTTTATTACAACATAATTGATTCTATGAGAGTTTCCCCTTAAACCATGCTTTAAAATAGTAATTAATAAGAGCACACTTAAAAAAATTAAGAGTCCATAAAGATAAAATTCATGTAATAAAGATAGTAATTATGCAAAGACTATGAACAAGTTATCCAAAATAAATTAACAGATAAAGACCACAAGCTATCTAAAATAAATGTAAGCTAAGCTAAGGGTGGGTCAAAGGGAATCAACATTACTTCTCTCCCTTTGACGTCATCAAAAGGAAGAGCTTATATTCAACCATCTTTTGCTTTATTTCAACCCAAGAATAACACTTAGCTATGAATCCTTGCTGAGTGGCATAGACCTCATTTAAGACCTTGCAAATGGCACCTACGTCTTCACACAAGAACTTAATGGCCATTCAAACATCTGTCATAGTCTGAAGGAATGAGCCATTGCTATTTGAAATGGCATAAGGGATCAATTATGAGTTTGTTGTTGGTGAGCGAAAAATAAGTGAGAGTTTGAGATACTCCTACTTATTAAGAAGCTAATGATGTTGCAAGACATTTGGCTAGAGGTGGAATTTTTCCAAGTGGAGACATTGGGTCAATATCATCGAAAATAAAGATTTGTGAAGGAGTACAAGCTAATGGTTTTTGGGTGTTAAGCATTTTGTAATTTCTAGCCATGAATGGGTTTAGTTCTAGTGATGAGTTTGCTCATTTTATGGTGCATGATTGTTTGTGTTGCATTAGGAAAGGAGGATGATGGATTGATATGGAGTGGTTGAAGGCTTGGCACCAAGATATCTAGATCAATGAGATGAAAATTATATGGGAAGGATTTTGAAGGAACATGAAATATTTTGATAAAAAGAAAAAGGAGCAAAAGATATAATTTAGGAAGATTTTAATAACATCCAAAATAAGAGTTGGAAGGCAAAGATACTGAATGGGAAAAGAAATTCAGAATGTTGAGGCCAGGAATGAGCCATATAAGGGAACACTTTTAATATGTACAAATCAGCAATAACAATCCAAAGTGAAAGAAAATAATTGGTCAATCATGGACAATGAAAGGAATAACCATATAGAAGACTTAAAAAAAATTGGAACAACCATGCTACTTATTAAATAAATAAATAAGGAATCTAATTGGAGTTGTTATAATCACGTTTATGCGATAAATAGTATCTAATTCACACCAATTGTAGATAATGTCATCTTTATAAAAGATTAAACACATCCTAAGTCATATGATAAAAAATTAAAAATTAAAAAATAAAGACACATTGGATTATGCATATATGTGAACCAAAATGTATGAATAATAGCTTAGGTCATGTCTACCATCCCTAGGTGCTTTCTAATGCTTAAGAATCTATCCTTACTTAAGGGTTTCGTAAAGATGTCAGCAAGTTGATTGTTTGTATCCATAAACTCAAGAACAACATCCTCTTTGATCACATATCTTAAATAAAATGATGCCTAATATTTATATGTTTGGTTTTAGAATGATGAATGAGATTTTTGGTGAGGTTTATGGTACTAATGTTGTCATATAAAATAGGAACTCTAAAAAAATACAACTTGAAATCTCAAGAGTTTGCTTGATCCAAAGAAGTTGTGAGCAACAACTAGTGATAAGCTATTTGGCTTTAGCTACTAAAACTTCTTATGAATTCTGCTTCTGACTAAACCATGAGACTAATGTATGACTTAAGAGTTGGTAAGTATTGGTGGTACTTTTCCTGTCAAGCTAATCACCGACCTAATCAGAGTCTAAACAACCCATAAGGTTGAATGTCTTTCCTATAAAGTACCAAAGACCTAAACTAGTAAAACCTTTAATGTAACAAAGTACTCTTTTCAATACAACTAAATGTGACTCTCTAAGCGATGATTAAAAACACAACAAACATAATGTCTAGCTAATTAATAGTAAGGTAAAGAAGGCTTTCAATCATACCTTGATATTGTTTCTTATCTACCTTTTTATCAATTTCATCATTATCAAGTTTCATGGACATCGACATTAATGTACCATAAGACTTTGAATCCTCTATTATAAACTTTTTCAATATCTCTCTCACATACTTTGTTTGGCTAACAAGAGTCTCATCTATGCTTTGCTTGATTTGTAGGCCTAAGAAGAAACTAAATTCCCCTATCATGCTCACTTTGAATTCCTTCCCTATTTAAGAAACGAATTCCTTGCATAAAAAAATTGTTAGTGACACCAAAAATTATATCATTAATGTAAATTTGTGTAATTAATAAATCTTTATCTTTTATAGTTATGAACAATGTAGTGTCCACCTTACCTTTTACAAATTTCTTTTAATAAAAAATGAGCTCAGTTTCTCATACCAAGTTTGAGGAGATTGCTAAAATCTGTATAAGGCTTTAAAGAACTTAAACACATGATTAGAAAATTTAAAACTCTCAAAACCTAGAGGTTATTCAACATATACTTCCTCGATAATAAAACCATTAAGGAACAAACTTTTCACACTCATTTGATATAATGTGAAATTCATGGAAGATGCATATACTAGTAAGATGCAAATGACTTCTAATCTGGCCACAGGTGCAATGTTCTCGTCATAATCCATTCTCTCTTCTTGATTATTTTCTTTGACCATTAGTTTAACTTTGTTTTAGACTATCTTCCCATTCTTATTTACTTTGTTTCAAAACACCAACTTGGTGTTTATGATAGGATGGTCTTAAGGTCTAGGTATTGTTTTAACTCATCTTCTATAGCATGCACCCAATGCTCATCACTTAATGCTTTTTTTATGTGTTTAGGCTCTTTTTGTGAAATGAGTGCTAAGTTGGTGTTCAAGTGCCTAGATAATGATCTAGTCCTAAAAGGATAGGAAACATTAAGAATGATTTCATCTTGGAATGATTTACAAGCATGTTTCCACTCTTATGGCATTTTGTGAACCATGTTTTCCAAGCTACCTTTAAGGTTTGAATTGCTTAGCTCATGTTGCTCTTTTTTAGTGCTATTGCCATTATTTTATGCTTCCTTGCTTGGTAAATCAGTTTAGATTGTCCTTAAATTTTCTAAAGCATCTTCCTTTCTATAATTAAAAGGGTTTGTATTATAAAAATTAATATGCATGGATTCTTCTACTACCAATGATCTCTTATTGAAAAATCTATGTGTGTTGTTAAAGGAAAAGTATCTTAAGAAAATATTTTCATCAACCTTTGAATCAAATTTTCTAATATTATCTTTAGTGTTCAATAGAACCACATGCATCCAAAGATCTTGAAATAATTGATTTGTGATTTCTTTCATTCCAAAACTTGTAAGGAGTCATTTTAAATAAAGGATGAATTAGAGCACAATTCGACATATAACATGTTATATGAATAACTTTGGTCCAAAAATATTTAGGCAAGCTAAAGTCATTTTGCATTGTTTATGTCATTTATTATAGGGTTCTATTTTTGCATTCAACCACTCCATTCTATTGAGGTGTTTTTAAGGAAGAAAAATTATAAGAAATTCCTTAGGCATCACAAAATTTTTTTAAGTCCTTATTCTTAAATTCTCCTTTATGGTCACTTATAATTGAAATGATGAAGTATCCTTTCTCATTTTGCAATCACTTGTAAATTCTCTCAAATTCTTTTAATGCCTCATCCTTATGAGTAAAGAACAAGACCCATACAAACTCAGTGTAATCATCTACTATGATAAATGCATAATACTTACCACTTAAAATGGAGATTTTAAATAGACCAACAAGATCTATATGCATAATTGAAGAGGTTTGGATATAAACAATACCTTTTTGCTCTTAAAACAACTTTTATATGTTTGCCCAACAAATATTGCAAAGTTTATCTTTCTCAAATTTTAGTTTGGGTAGCCCTTCCACAAGATTATAGTTGTTAAATTTGGATAGTAATTTCATACTAGCATATCCCAAGCTCCTATGCCATATCCAAGACTTTTCATTTATAGAAGTTAAGCTCTTGACATTTTAATTAGTAAGTGAATGAAGATCAATAGCATAAATATTATCATATTTATTGGCAATGAACAAAGTTTCATTTGTTTTACAATTAGAAACAATGCATACATTAGGCTCAAAGGAAACTTTGTAATTGCTATCACAAAGTTGACTAATGTTGAATGTAAGACCATCAACTAAAGGGATATTATTAATAATAGGAAAGTTTCCCTTACCAATCTTTCCAATGCCAACTATCTTACTTATGATATTATTTTTGAATGTTACCTTTTCTCTATTAATTAATTTAAGAGAAAAAAATTTTTTGCATTACTAATTATATGTCTTAAGCATCCATTATCCAAGTACCATTTGTTTTTCTTCACCTAATATTTCAAACATACCTATATAAATTTTATCTAATTTTAGGTACCTAAATTTGTTTGGATAAGTGTTGGTACTCCTTGCACCATCATAAAATTTTCTTGTACCATAAATGCTTTTTCTTATGTTGTATGCATGAATTATATGTATAAAATCACCATAATAATAACATCTAACATGATATTTCTCATGTGAGAATAAATGTGATACTTTAAGAATTTATGCATATAAGGTTAAAATACATGGGAAAAAGTGTTAGTTGAACCACTATGTGAGTGGTGACTATGCCAAAATGATCTTCTTATCAAATTGTGAGATGTTTTATGTTGTTCCCACAACCTTGTATGGGTTGTAATTGTTGTCAACTAGGGTTAAGTGTGCAAGAAAGTAAAGCCACATGGAAGGGCAAGAAAGTAAATCTGCCACGTAAGGCCAAGAACGTAAATCCGTCATGTAAACCCTATTAGGGTTTCATGGAAGAGAGTATATAAAGGCCTTAGAAGACAAAACTAGGGCAGAGGGCCAACACAATTGAAAAACAGCAACCCTACAACAACCGGCCAAAAAGAAGAGAGAGCAGAACGACAAGAGATCAGAAAAGACACCACTAGGAGAGCAAACCAGAAACGTCACCACCAGGAAAGCAAACCAGAAACATGTCCTGCAAGCAAACCAGAAACGCCTCCTGCAAGCAAACCAGAAACACATCCTGCAAGCAAACCAGAAACGCCTCCTGCAAGCAAACCAGAAACGTCACCACAGGGAGAGCAAACTAGAACGTGTGACGGCGCGACTGACCAAAAATAGGAGACCAGAAACGGGTGACCAGAAACTGGTGATCAGGCTGTGAGATCTGAAACAGGTGACGAGGCCATGAAATAGAAGACAGCATACTTGGTATCCATGAGACCACCCAGAAGAGAAGACAGCAGACCAGAAGCGTGAGGCAAGCCGAAAGACGTGAACCAGAAAAACCAGTAATGTGAGGCAGGCCAAGAGACGTGAAACAGCAGACCAGAAGCGTGGGTGTACGTCAGGAGACGGCGTGAGACCAAAACGTGCAACAGCGTGATAGACCAGAAGTGTGAGGACAGGCCGTGAAACAGTAAGTCCGTGAAATAGGAGACGGGTGAGACCGTGAGACAGTGAAAGCAGGAGTTGTGTGAAACAACCTAGAGAAAGAATTCGGAGAAGCATCGGAAAGAACTCAACGTATTTCCAGATTTCTTCAAGAGAGGTTAGAGAGTGTTACGGTGAACTTCTAAGCGGCAGTGGAGCAGCCTTTCAATTCAACAGAGGCAAGACAAGCTAGAAGAAGGGTAGACACAGTAAGTGACACTCTTTGTATTGTACTTGCTTAGTAATTACAATAGTGAAAGGAGCAAAAGATTAAGATATCTATTGTAACTAGAATTCTCAAGTATAATGGATAGTCTCGGTAAGGGAGAGTCCCTACCATCGTGGATGTACGTCACGTTGACGGAACCACGTAAATCTCGTGTGTCCTTAATTTGCTTTACGTTCTGTGTTTTGAATTGAGTTGTGAATGCAGCTAAAGTATCAGCCAACCCATAACCTAACGAAGACCTAAACAAGAACATCCGAATTGTCTATTAGGCAAGGTGTTTGAAAGGTGACTTTGGGGATTATTATGATTAGTAGGTAGCAATAGATCTACCTTAGTCGAATATGAGAAAGAGTTCGCTTTTAAGAAGAGATTGAAGTTGTTCACTTTCCTGCGAATTGCGAATTGTGGTAATACTGATTCACCCCCCTCTCAGTATCACAAACTAGTAGATCCTAGGGTGAAGTTGGGAACTTCAATTGGTATCAGAGCATAGGTTCACCAGGATAAAGCTTAACAGCTTGGTGTACTAGTTTGAAGAGCTCCATAAGTTTTAACTTGTTCAGCATACTAAGAAATGGATGCCGGTACCAGCACCAGCACTACTTACAGCAAGAAGGTTCCAATCTTCAACGGAACCAACTACCATATGTGGAGAGCTAGAATGCAGGTGGTATTTGCAACCATGGGCATGAACGTGGTGAAATCTGTACAGGAGGGTTTTGAGCCTCTAGAAGAAGGTAAAGATCCAACCCCAGAGGAATTAAGACAGTTTGAGATAAATGGGAAGGCCTCAAATGTCATCATTTCAGCATTGACAGATGCTGAATATGCTAAAGTTATAGACTGCAAATCTGCCAAGGAGATATGAGACAGATTGCAAAAAGTCTATAAAGGTGATGGCAGAATAAAGGAGGCCAAGCTTCAAGTTTTCAAGGAGAGATATGAATCTCTCAGAATGTAGAAAAATGAGACAGTCCAAAAGTTCTTCACCAGGGTTATTGATGCTATAAATGATCTTAGAAGTCATGAGAAGAACAAGAAGGACTCATCTATTGTAAAGAAAATTCTGAGAATTCTGCCTGAGAGGTTTGCCTCAAAGGTGGCAGCCATAGAGGAGAGTAGAGATCTCAATTCCATGTCTCTGCATGATCTCCAGTGCAATCTCATTGCATATGAGATGAGAATAAAGTCAACTGAGAGCTCCTCAACGTCAAAGGTATCAAAGGAGGCAACTTTCAAAGTTATGAAACACTTGAAGATAAAAGAAGAGGAAAAATCATCCAGTGAGGATGATGATGATGATGAGGAAGAAAGTGAAGGTGAAATGTTGTCATACTTCACAAGGAAATTCAAAAGGGGGTCTAAGATGGGAAAAGGACAATTGTCCTCGAGATGTTATCATTGTGGACAGACTGGACACTTTGCTTCTCAGTGCAAAGTGAAACTTGATGATGAAGATGAGGATGTTGATGATGAGCAGAATTCAAAATGGAGAAGACCATCATTCAAGTCAAGGAAGTCCAGCAAGAAGACTGCTAGCCCACAGAAGAAGAAAAGAAGCTCATTCAAGAGTTATGTGAGCCAGACAAAAGAAGCTGATGAGGAGGAAGATGTAGACTCATTAGATGAGCATGCCTTTATGGCATCAACTCAAGGTGATAGTTCAACCTCTGAAGAGGAAGAGGAGGTTAATGAAGAAGAACCAGATCTTGAAGCTGAGTTAGAAGCAACTTCAAAGGAGATAATAAGAAGGGACAGAACCATAAGAAGGTTGGAGGCCCACATAAAACAAGTTGAAGCAAAGTCTGAGGAAGCTAAAAGTCAAAAGGATGAAATAAGGGTTGAACATATTGACTTGAAGAGAAAATTTGAAGAACAGATCAAAATATGTGAAGACCTTACTATGGAGCTTGGCTCAAGGACTTCAACAATTGAAGAAATGGAGATAGAGTTGCTGAGACTTCAGCAATAACTCAAAAGGAGTGAAGAGAACGTGCAGAAGCTTGAAATGATAGGAGAAACAAGTTCTGCAAAAGAAAAAAAGAATGAAGAGAAAGTGCAGCAATCTGAGGCTGCATTGCCTAAAGATAATAAGAATGTGCCACAGAAGTTGAAAGAAAAGGTTGTGACTCAGGAGAAGATAGCTGAGAATAAAGAGGATTTGAAAAAGCAACCTAGGGTGGCAAACAAAAATGAAGAAAAGAAGGTCAGCCAGCAAAGGGCTATGGCTGAACAGAAGAAGGAGAACAAGGTGGTTAAAATGAAAGCCACACAAGCAAAGAAGCCAGCCACGTTGCCTACACAGCAAGTAATGAACAAAAGAAAACAAGCTGTGATTAGACCTAAAAAGAGGCAGTTTCAAGGTCATTGTCTTTATTGTCGAGTTTGGGGTCATAAGGCAAGTAACTGCTAGTGGAGAAAGCCAATATATGTCTCCAACTTGAGAAGATACGATGCTGCATATAGGGGGAGACAATACAAAATTCAGAGGAGAACACCTATCGTGAGTTCTTGCACATACTGTAAAAAGCAAGGACACACTGATAAGAATTGTTGGTGGAAGCCCAAACCAGTGGTTTCAAAGAATAAGTTTGCTATATTGGGAGACTTGGAACAGTGTGAAAGGTGTGGGCAGGATGGCCATAATGCCAAAAGATGTATGACACTTCTCCCTAAGCAAGAGAAGGCACTCAATGGCATAGTGAAAACAAGCGGTGTAGTCAAAGCTGAGAAAAAGGAGAAAGCTATCTTCCAACCAATTCAAAAGAAGGAATATAAAGTTAAAAGGGAGGTGGCTAATATAGCTGAAATTGCACTCAAAGCTGACTACAAGGATAAGCAGTGGATCCTTGACAGTGGATGCACTTCACACATGACGGGAGATAAGAGTAAATTGTCAAAGCTAAACAAGTCAAAAGAAGGCAGAGTCAAGTTTGGCAATGATGATTCACTCAACATCAGTGGTCAAGGGTCAGTAAATATTGGAAAAGGAAAACTGAAAGATGTTCTGCATGTTGAAGGACTCAGATATAATCTAGCATCTGTCAGCCAACTATGCAATGAAGACCATAAAGTGATATTCACAAAAACATGTTGCCAAGTAAAGAGTAAAGAAGGCAATACTGTTGCAGCTGGGAAAAGAACAGCTGGAAATTTATATGTAATTGATGAGGACAAGACAAACAACTGTTTACTTACAAAAGAAGAAGAAAATCAACTCTGGCATCGGAGGTTAGGACACTTAACACAAAAGAACATGAGGAAGCTGACCACTACTCATGCAATCAGAGACATTCCAGACCTTAAGAGAGAGAGGGAGTATGTCTGCTCAGCATGCTCTAAAGGAAAACAGGTCAGAACGCAGTATAAGACCAAAGAGGTCAGTTCTGAAGCAGATAGCAGGTGAATCCTCCATCTCTACTTTGCGAGTTTTTCAGATTTGTAATTGGTTGACAAAGGGGGAGAGAAGCAATAGTGCAGGGGGAGCTGTTAAGGACGGGGGAGTGCGTATTTAGGGGGAGTTGTAATCCATCTGCTTCTGGATTATTACTCTAAGAAGATTATGAAAGACTGTTGCATAATGGCTTTTGTTATGAGTGTTGCCAATAATTACAAAGGGGGAGATTATTGTTCCCACAGCCTTGTATGGGTTGTAATTGTTGTCAACTAGGGTTAAGTGTGCAAGAAAGTAAAGCCATATGGAAGGGCAAGAAAGTAAATCTGCCGCGTAAGGGCAAGAACGTAAATCCGCCATGTAAGCCCTATTAGGGTTTCATGGAAAAGAGTATATAAAGGCCTTAGAAGACAAAACTAGGGCAGAGGGCCAACACAATTGAAAAACAGCAACCCTACAACAACCGGCCAAAAGGAAGAGAGAGCAGAACGACAAGAGATCAGAAACGACACCACTGGGAGAGCAAACCAGAAATGTCACCACCAGGAAAGCAAACCAGAAATACGTCCTGCAAGCAAACTAGAAACGCCTCCTGCAAGCAAACCAGAAACACATCCTGCAAGCAAACTAGAAACGCCTCCTACAAGCAAACCAGAAACGTCACCACAGGGAGAGCAAATTAGAACGTGCAACGGCGCGACTGACCAGAAACAGGAGACCAGAAACGGGTGACCAGAAACTGGTGATCAGGCTGTGAGATCTGAAACGGGTGACAAGGCCATGAAATAGAAGATAGCAGACTTGGTATCCGTGAGACCACCCGGAAGAGAAGACAGCAGACCAGAAGCGTGAGGCAGGCCGAAAGACGTGAACCAGAAAAACCAGTAGTGTGAGGCAGGCCAAGAGACGTGAAATAGCAGACCAAAAGCGTGGGTGTACGTTAGGAGATGGCGTGAGACTAGAACGTGCAACGGCGTGACAGACCAGAAGTGTGAGGACAGGCCGTGAAACAGTAAGACCGTGAAATAGGAGACGGGTGTGACCGTGAAATAGGAGACAGGTGAGATCGTGAGACAGTGAAAGCAGGAGTTGTGTGAAACAACCTAGAGAAGGAATTCAGAGAAGCATCGGAAAGAACTCAACGTATTTCCAGATTTCTTCAAGAGAGGTTAGAGAGTGTTGCGGTGAACTTCTAAGCGGCAGTGGAGCAACCTTTCAATTCAACAGAGGCAAGACAAGCTAGAAGAAGGGTAGACACAGTAAGTGACACTCTTTGTATTGTACTTGCTTAGTAATTACAATAGTGAAAGGAACAGAAGATTAAGACATCCATTGTAACTAGAATTCTCAAGTATAGTGGATAGTCTCGGTAAGAGAGAGTCCCTACCACCGTGGATGTACGTCACGTTGACGGAACCACGTAAATCTCGTGTATCCTTAATTTGCTTTACATTCTGTGTTTTGAATTGAGTTGTGAATGCAGCTAACCCATAACCTAACGAAGACCTAAACAAGAACATTTGAATTGTCTATTAGGCAAGGTGTCTGAAAGGTGACTTTGGGGACTATTGTGATTAATAGGTAGCAATAGATCTACCTTAGTCAAATCTGAGAAAGAGTTCGTTTTTAAGAAGAGATTGAAGTTGTTCACTTTCCTGCGAATTGCGAATTGTGGTGATACTGATTCACCCCCCTCTCAGTATCACAAACTAGTAGATCCTAGGGTGAAGTTGGGAACTTCATTTTATGTTGTCTTGATGCATGGCTCTACATAAATATATGATTTTTACTTCTAAATGATGAGGATGCAAGTGATTTTATGTGGGCAACTATGACTTGAACTTTATATGGATGATATGAATAATTAAAGGCTAATCCAAATTTATCATTTAATGGTCTTTGAGAATAAAGTAACAAGTCAAACTTTTCTTTCCTCTTAACAAACTTTAAGATGGAATTTTAGATGAAAGTTTTTTTCCTTAAACATGTTTAAAGCAACACTGTGTATTTTTTGCAAATACTCGCTCTCTTGCATGAGCGATTTATTTTTGTTTTTAGGATCTCATTTTAATGCTCTATTACTTTAAAGCAAGTATTGAGATCACTAAATTTGATTGTTTGTTTAAACATTTCTTTGTTTATGCATTAAAGCATGTCAATTATTTTAGTATCATTACACAAGTCATAGTTAGAATTTATCTTGTTGTCTTTTCCCATAAAGCAGATATTGTTTACTTTATCACTAGAGGATTTGTTGTTTGAATCGTTGGAATCATCCCAAGTGGCCTTGTAAGCTTTCTTGGTGGGCTTCTTACCCTTTTTCTTGCTAGGAAAATTTGCTACAATGTGTTTAGGTTTGTTACAATCATAACAATCTCTTTCTTATATTGTTCATCATTTTAGGTGGATCGCCTAACTAACTTTTTACTAAGTTTCTTTTTCTTTTTTAAAAATCTAGCAAATTTTTGTACAAGTATCATAAACTCTTCTTATTCTTACTCAATGAATAAATTTCTTAGTCATCTTTGGCTGCTCCTCTAGCCACGGTGGAGTTTTTAAATGTCACGCCTTTTTTTTTTATGGCTTTCTTTTTGAATGTTATCTCATACATGAGTAATGAACCCATTAACTCACTTAAAGGCAATATGTTTAGATTTTTTTATTCTAAAATTGCAATCACCTTCAGGTCCTATGATTTCGAGAGTGACCTAAGTAATTTCTTGATAAGTTCTATATTATCAAGGTTCTTTCCAAGATTCCGCAAAGAGTTAATAATGTTAGTAAATCTTAAATACATTTTAGTAATGTTCTCATCATGGCTCATTTCAAATAATTCATATTCATACATAAGAATATGAATCCTAGTATCCTCTACTTGAGTTGTTCCATCGTATGTCAACACAAGATTTTCACATATCTCTTTAGTTAATTGACAAGAGGAGATACGATTGTACTCATCTAGGATCATGGCATAATAGAACGAGTATTTGGCTTTTGAGTTAAGATTTTGGTTTTTGAAATCTTATAAGGTATACTTACTCTTAAGTTTATCGACGATAATTCCATTCTTAGTTTTAGTTTTTCTTTTAGGACTTTAAGAAATGATTGGCTAAATAGTAAAGTTATAGCATTAAAACTATATGGGCATTTTATTTTTTTAATAGCTAAAATTTGCATTATCAAAGATAGGACGTTTAAAAGTTTATCACCCTTAGGGTAACATATAAGTTGAAGAGAAGCCATGGATTGACTCTATGTACAAATGGATTAATGGAATTAAATGATTATGGAATGTGCTTATAATGCATATAGTATAATGAATGAAAATATTGAAAAAAAAAAACTTAATGTACAAATGGATTAATGGAATTGCATAAATTTATATAAATGCTTATACTGGCTAAAGACAAAAAAATAAATCAACCAAATTCAATTTGCAAGACCAATAAAGAAAAATTGTAAGATAATTAAAATGTACTATAATGAATAATTATCAAGTGTGTGAGCTTGTACATAATAAACATAACTGAGACTAAGGAGAGTAAAATACAATAATTTATAGAGATTTAAATTTTTTATTCATATATCCTTTTCCTAAGGCTATTATCTTGGGAATTTCAGATTCACTGTCAAACTCTTTAACAAGGAGGAAACCAATTATAATAATAATATGATCCTTAATTACAATCACACAAAGGTCTATAACTTTATTACATTATCATATAAATTTGTTTTTCAAACTCTTAATCTCATGTTCTATAATATTATAATACTTACAAAATTTTCTTTAAAACTACACCTACTCTTAACATTGATCTCTCTCTCTCTTATGTACTCTTAATTTTTCAAACTTAATAACTCAATATAAGTTTTTCATAAGAATTATTTTGTCTGCTACATAGGGAGATATTATATTTCAAAGGAGTGGTCAAGATCCCATTTAAATGAGTTAGCCATTGGAGAGACAACCCCATAAACTATTGTTGATGAATTTTAATTTCCATATCAAGTTTAGTTAAGATTCTCAAACCATAAAAATTTGAACATTGATTTGGTCTTCTTTGCCATTGGATAAAATTTTGATTTTCAAAATTTTCAAATTTTGTTTGAACAACATTTTCTAACTCTAATTTTTTTCCTTATTAATAAAAAAATGAATATTGTATAGTTAAAAAGAATTTTAGCATTGAGTTCTTGAAATTCTTGCTAAAAATGAATATTTTCTAACTATAATTTCTTTTCTTGTTAATCAAAATATAAACGTTATGTAGAAGAAGAAATTTCAACATTGAGATCTTGAATTTTTTTTTATCAAAAATAGAAAATTTTCAAGCTAAATAAGCCTTATTCTACTTTGATCTTGGTGTCACTGTGAATTTCATGTTGGATGAAGAAATTATTTTCTTGCGGGACCTTTAAAAGAGTGAATTTATCTTTGATTTCTTTGTACGTTTATAACACAAGTTGTATTATGAAATTACTTAAGTTACATCAAGAATGAAAAATTTTATTTATACTAGAAATTATAAAAAAATATTAAATTTTGCCAATACAAAAAATTATGAAAATTAAATTTTATCAACACAACTTTAATTTCAAAATTTAATTGCATTACTTGAAATATAATATTTTGTTTATTTATTTTTTCAAGTCAAGAATTTTTTTAGTTTTTTTTTGCTTATAATCAATTCAAAAATTATAGTATAAGATAATATTTAATATAACAAAAATATAACATAGAGGAATATAATTACATAACAATTTAATTATACTGGCAAATTAAAATAAATAATACATAATTTAACATCAAAATTTAAAATTAATATTTATTAAGAATATTTTTATTGAAGATATCCAACATTAATGTCCTAGAAGCAGCCAATGTACTTCTTTGGAGTGCGACCAGTAGCACGGAATTTCGCAGCCATCTCCTCAGCCCTCAGAACTTCTTCTCCACGTCTGGCTTCAACAATTGCCCTTTTTTCTTCAGCTTCTTTGTGGATCAAAGCTATCTTGTTCTTTGTTTTCTCCGCATATTCTGCCTTCGTCTTCTCCAACTTTTCCTGTAAATTTTTTATTTTATTATTTAGAAAGAGAGCACCAAAGAAAATGCAGATCATGTACACATCACAATGCTGAAAAAATTTTCTAGAATGCTTTTAGAGTCAATAGACCGAGGGGCTTGCACCTCAAGACTTCTCAGTTTGGCTTCCAAAGCGGCCTTCTTGCTGTTCTCCCATGCGGTAACAGCAGAGAGCTTTTTCTGAGCCCTGTCCAACAGTTCGTACACAGTAGCTAAGGTCTCAACAATCAAATTCATTGCAAATCAATGGCAACAGCAATGAAATCACACTGTCCCTCCACAAGTTACTATGCTAACAAATTCCTGAAGACTTGCTCAATAAAAAGCTGATATCCAGATAGCATTCGGGTGTAAGAATATTTAGAAATATCAGAGAATGCCTTACTTGTTCTCTGATTTGGATTTCTCACTTTCTTCCCAGGCCTTGATGAGGGAATTTCTCTTCTCCTTCTCAACCTCTGCCAGAGCATTGTCTAGAAGGAATAAAGTGGGACGATAGGTTACTCCTCTTGAGAAAAACGCCATTCAAACCTCCCATGCCAAATGAATTTCCCCATTATGCCATGTGATCGTGAATGAACTTAGAAGAAGGACAAGACTGGGGGTGCTGAATTGTGAATATATATCACTTTAACCTCACAGTAAAATAAATACAGAAAGTTGTGCACTTAACATAACAGGGCTTTGGTGAAAATAAATGTATCAATGTATGGACCAATGCTGGATAGGGAGTGCATAGACTTCATTATCTATGTTTTTTTTTCTTTTGTTACTTTAACTATCATTTGTATGGAAAATGAGAAATGGGAGCTCAAAAGTGTCTGAAACACTTACCTCTGTCAAGTGATCCCCCATAAATCTTCTTTGGAGCAGGTTCTGGTGCCTCTGTTAAAGACAACAAGCTCATTGAGCAGCTAAAGATTTTAAATGGTCATCTAAACACCATCTCAAGAATTTGATTTTTTTTTTTTTTTTTTGGTTGGGTCATCGTCCAAGTATGCTTCGGGATATTAAATAAAATTAAGAAAATCCAAGAAAATTAAGGAGTACACTTATTATCCAATTATGCCCCCATATTTGACTTAAAACCACCGGGAAAAGGCTTTTTGTCCTTGATCAGCGTTGAACGAGATACAGTGAGTCTCATTAGGTAGCAAATGGTAGAAGCAAATGACAGAAAGATGTTACCAGACACAATCCTTTGAGACCGTGAAAGAAAACTGCAATGGAATCATTTTGATTAAGACTGAAATTATTAGTTTTGCTTTTTTGCTTATTAAAATAACCAAAAAAGAAAAAAGAAAAAGGGGGAAGGGGGGGAGGGAAAAAAAACGAAGGTCACAATTGTCGAATTTTAAATGACATGATTGGTGTCCCTAAAGGAACCATCAATCATCATTACATGCCTTTGAAAGTCATGTATCGTTTTTTTTTTTGGGGGGGGGTTTATCATAATTAACACCCACTTCTTGCAGAAATTTGAGGAAATTAGTGTTTGAATGCCGACTTTCTCAAAAGCTTTTGCTCTTGTAACGAAGTAAGCTGGTTTATTTGTTTTTATCAACTTTGGATACGAGTGAACTGGGGACCCCATGGATGTCACTAAGTTGTGCAGGGGACAATAAAGAAATAAATTCCATTGAAATGGCTTTATGCTATTTGGGAACATCTTTTTTTTTTATAAAAAAGAAAGAAAAAAGGAAAGATAACAGTAGTCAGCACAATCTCCACAGAACTTAGAAGATTAAGATAACAATAGCCAGCAAACCTAAGACTTGACAAATGAGCTTTCATATGATGTCTGTCAGTATTTCATTTCTTTTGAAATGAAATACTAAGACACAAAAAGGTCAATCAACTTCTATAAATCATCATCAATAATTATAGAGGAAAATAATGGACTGTTACACTTCCAAGGAAATTAGTATTCCCATGGATGGCCTATAGTTATATACTGAAGATTTGATTGTCAAAATGTTTTGGTTAATGGGATTTCTACAAAGAAACGATGGCAGAAGTATTGCCTTCTTTGAGAGGGCGGCAAAAGACCCAAAAAAAAAAAAGAAAAGAAGCAGTAAAATCCCCAGAAACAGATAATAAGAAGAAGATGATGATGGTGAGATACGCATAAATATTTTTCAAAAAACAAAAAAAAAGAAGAAGAAGAATTGAGAAACATTTTGGGGTCTCATAGTCACAGATAAGAAAATGAAACTTCAAAAATTAATCAGATGAATGATCATAGCAAATAACACGATTTGATAAAAATAAAAAAAAGAAAGAAAGAAAATCTCCTGCAGAACCTTCATTCTCTGCTTTTGATTCATCCTCTCCAATTGGTTTTTTACTTCCCATTTATGACAACAATATAGATAACTACAGACTAAATGGTTGGTTTCTTTTGCGCGCGCGCGCGTGTATCCTGATCAAGAACTGAAAGCAATTAAAACAAAAAAACAAAAAAAGAAACTCGGAAGGCGAAGGCGAAGGAGGGGGAGCCTTACTCTCCACCACAGAAAGAGCTTTGGATTCCTCTGCAGGCTTCTCTGGAGTCGTAGGCGGTAGTGCTTCGACTTCCAGCTTCTTCACCGCTGGCTTCTCTGCCATACTCTTACAATTTCTATCTTCTCCAATTACAAACGGACAGTTGGGAGTTCAGACAACGCACTCGCTCGCTCGCTCGCTCCCTCCCAACGCCTCCAGATGGGTAAATATTACATACAGTCTACTTTACGTGGCAACGTCTGATAAATCGAGGTGTCACGAGACAGACTCATAGTCTCGGGCGTTTGGAATATGCTCGCGGTTTCTGAGACGTTAATTTGCGCTGCTGCTAGAAGAGAACGGACGATCGAACGGTGGTGGTAGCTAGTAAAATCGAGGTGTGAGGAGTCGCGTCGAGGAAATTGCTCCATGCCGACACGCGACACGTAACACGGACAAGGGTGTCGGCATGCCCGATACGACGACGTGGGGGACATATGCATTCAAAATGATCTCTGTTCACCGCTTGACTTCGTCTCGCCTGGCCCCGGCCCCGGTATGAAGATCAGCCTTGACTTTACAATGTCATGAAATGAAGAAAGGGCTCTTGTCGGGATCCCACACTCACTCAAAACAATTTTTCTTTAACAGAAAAAATTAAATAGAAGCTTTGATAGAAATTTGAGTCATCAATCAAAGATCTTCGCCATTTTTATGCACAGTGAAATTTATATGTATATGTCTCAAATAAAAGAGATCCCAAGTTACATATATAAAAATACTTAGTGCGGTATGATTTTGGTTATATGATTCATTTACAAAAAAAGATAATGAGGATTGTATTTTATTAGTATTTATTATTCTTATTTATATTTTTAAAACATAATACACTATAATTTTTTTTTTTAATTTTCAACTAAATCTCACTTAAATAAATAAGTATTTATTTTTCTCTCAATATAACTTATTCATGATCTTATACTATATAATTTTATTTTATTATTTTTTATTTGTAATAAATTTTACTTATTATATAGTATTAAATTATAAGCTAATTATATTAAAAAAATTAAAATAAAAATTTCTAAGCAAACAACATCCTTATAAGCTTTTTTAACGCTCTTTATCACCCAAAACCTTAAAATTTAAGTTAAGGGGCCTTTGACTCCCATTTATATGTTTGCTTTGCTTCTTCCTATCTTTTCAATATGGGGTTTGCTTTTAGTTTATGAACTGACACTTGGATTTCAACACGGACACAAGCATTCTCCTATTTTTCGTCAAACTCGGGGCTTTCCGCTAGCTTTTTCCGGTCGATCTTTCGTCGAGTAGTACTTACAGTGGCAATCCTTATCATGAAGAATAGAGGGTAGACACTAAGGAGACGACGAGGTAAGCTTGCACCAAATTCCAGTATCAGCAACTAAGTTTGAGTCTGAAGTCTTGGACTCATATGTTGCCCCCTCGATCGAGAGACGGGCTGGATGCTTGTCGTAATCATCTACATGGATGCAGCACTCACACTACAACAAGCTTGATATATTCCAGTGGTTTGTTTGTAGCGGTTTTAACTCATTGCATTTTAGTTCTATTGCAGTTGTTTAAGCCACCACACGAAAAAATTTTCCCATTTCGTTGCTATAAGCATTCTATGCAACAGTTGTTATGCGACGGTTTTTAAAAACGTGCTCTATATGTCTTTAGAGTAATGGTTTAAATTGTGTTGGTTTATGACCGCTGCATGGTTGTTTTTTAGTCATAGTTAGTTGTAGTGGTTACTTACCATTGTAAAAATAAGTAGCAATTTTGAAAATGCCGCATATACTGGATAAATATGTAACATATTGAGATGTAGCAATTTAGAACCACTGCCTATATTTCATTATAGGTCGCGGTTTTTTATTCATTTTGTAGCGATTTATAGTTTTTAAGAAAAATTAAAACGAAAAAATTAAAAAATGGAAAACAAGATGTGATGTCATTTTGTTTCCTTACCCTAATTTTTCTTTACTAGCCAAGAGAATCCCCTAAACATCATCATCTTCCCTGTTCTTGACCCAAAAATATAAGCCTAATTGTTCTAATCATTCCTTCTCTATTATTCACCAATCGAATGACCAATGGATCAATTGTATTTTTCACTTCGGCAACTTCTGTGTTATTTGGTGCATTCTAATCATGGACCAACATTAGCCCGTTCAAGTGGGCATCGTCACCTTTTGTGTTGTCGCCTTTATCGTCTCCTGACCGATTGTTTCTTGTCGCCCTCTAATCGTTGCCCTCTTCTGTGTGTTCCAATTATTATCATCAAGTGGGTTTCTGTAATCATTTTCAGCTTTTTTGATTTGCTGCAAATCGTCTTCCTCTAGGTAGCTCAGACTCGTTGAAGTAAGTCAACTTGCTGCTTTATGTTATTTTTTCACTCAATTGATGAATTTCTTGGATGTATTTTATTCTTTATTTGTCTGTGTTTAATAGATTATTTTTTTCGATGTTTAAGCGTGAATTTCTTGGAATCTCAAATTCACCATGCATGTATAGGTTTTCTTGTTGTCATTCTCTTGTTGGCTTGTTTGCCAAAAAAAAAAAGAATATGTGTGTCTATGCAAGTACATGTGTTTGCAAATCTATGTTTCTCAACTAATGAGAGACGAGTGTCTCTTGGTTTGTGAGAGCCTCACACTAAGAATACTTAGCAATGCAAATCTTTTTGTTGTATCTATTAATACGCCAATTACTACCAACTTTGATGATGCATCTAGTTTGTATTTATGTTTCATAGTTGTTAAATATCAATGTAATTTGGATTCCATTAGACCTTTGCATTAGCCTTATTGAAGTTTGACCCTTCTTGAGATTCTCCATGTTGTCTTTTAATTTTCATCATTTGTTACTATTTCTTATAGAAGAGGGACTTATCGTATGGGCTAGGCTAATTATTTTCCTATTAGAAATTTTTCAAATTTAAAATTTGATTCTTAATTAATTATGATGGCCATAAGACTGTATTGCTTTTTTTTTTGTTATGTAATTATGTTTTCATTACAAGAATCAGCTTCTTGTATTAGTAGGCTAGTCAAGTTATGCTTATTTAGGCTCTATGTTGTTCAACAAATGAATTCTTGTTTAGTGAGTTTATTTTATTAGTTTGTTTATCCTAAAATAGTGTAATTATATTTGTTTTATTTGATTAAAGATTGTTTGATCAACATAAAGGATAAAAGATGGATGAATTTTGATAGATTAAGTAATGAGTACTTGAATGGGGTTGATGATTTCTTAAATAAAACTTTTGCTATGTCCACCAAGGGAGATGAAATCTCTTGCCCTTGTAGAAAATGTTGTTGCCATTATTAGTACTCCAAAGACATGGTTAATAAACATTTAATCATTTAAGGATTTATGCGGGATTATAAGATATAGATTTTCCATGATAAGGGACTATAATCAAGTAAGGTGATAAATGATAATGAAATTGAAGTTGATAATAATGGTCATATTGATGAGCTATTACAGGACACTTTTATGCTAGATTATAAGATATAAATTTTCCATGATGAGGGACTATAATCAAGTAGGGTGATAAATGATAATGAAATTGACGTTAATAATAATGGTGATATTGATGAGCTATTATAGGACACTTTTAGGGATGTAAGAGAACAATTAGAAGATCCTAACAATGTGGGAGAGGGTCCAAATGTAGACGGTAAGGAGTTTTATAAGTTAGTGGAAGAAAGATAATAGGAATTATACCTTAGTTATAAGACCTTTTTTAGGCTTTCTTTCACAATTAGATTATATCTTCTTAAACGTCTCTATGGCCCTAGTAATGTAGCCTTTAGAGATATTTTAGACTTAATCAAGGAAGCATTCCTTGATGCTAAGGTTCCTAGTTCATTTAATGAAGTTAATATGATGAAAGATCTAGGACTTGACTGTGAAAAAATTCATCCATGTCCTAATGATTGTATCATGTTTTTGGGACAAGCATGAAAAGTCAAAGATTTGTCATATATATAGGGCTTCTAAGTGAAAAGGCATCAAGGAAGTTGAAAGGTATGAAGTCTTTAATGTATACCTAAAGGTCTATAAGGTGTAGACCAAAATTTAAGATATTTCCCTTTGAAATATGTGCTTCAAAGACTTTTTATGTGCCTAGAAACAATTAGTGATATGATTTGACATGTAAAGTATCAACCTAAAGATGGTGACATAAGACATTTTGCTAATGGTCAAGCTTAGAAAGATTATATGATATTGTTTATGATTATTTAGACCTTAATTCACCTAAAAAAGAGATAGATCTATTTTTGCAGCCACTAATTAAAGAATTGAAGTAGTTGTGGGAGTATGATTTAGATATATATGATACACCAATAAGCAATCTTTTCAAATGCACGCTTTATTACAAATTGCTAGTAATTTTTCAACTTATACAATGTTGTCAAGGTAGAGTACAAAGGGAAAGCTAGCATGTCTTGTAATTATAATACTTCTCAATTTATATCATAGAAAGAAAAAAAACATATTATATGGACCATCATAAGAAATTAGATGCTAACCATCCTTAAAAGAAAAGATAGAAAACCTTTTAATGGTTATATAGAGTTGAAAACTACTCCAACTCCTTTATCAAGGTTAGAAATTATATTAAAGTTGTCTAACTTTGATAACCATTTTGGAAAGAAGCAAAAGGCAGTTTTTGATAGCCAATGGAAGAAAAAATCTATATTTTTTTTGTTTGAAAAATTATAAGAGTAATAAATGTCATCATAATTTAGATGTCATGCATATAGAAAAGAATATTTGTGACAATATTCTTGGGAGTCTCCTTGACTTTCTTGGTAAAACAAAGGATCATGTAAAAGATCATTTTGATTTACAAGATATAAAGATAAGAAAAGAGTTTTAATCTATTCTTTTTAATAATGGTTGTCATATTTATCTATCTAAAGTATACTTTTCAGTGACACTAAAAGAGAAAACCATGTTTTGTTTTGTCATAAAAGGTGTCAAACTTCCTTAAGTTTATGCATTTAATATGCCTAGGTGTGTGAATTAAAAAAAAAAGAAAGAAAATTTTGGGTATAAAGGTCATAATGCACATTTATTGATGCATTATCTTCTTCAAGTTGCAATTAGGAAGGCAATACCAAATTTGTTGGGATTTTTTTATTTAAAATCAATATACATTAAAGTTGTTAAGTTACAAGACTTGGATCACTCACAAAGAAAAATTAGTGAAACACTTTGCTAATTAGAGATGATTTTTCTTCCAAGTTTTTTTAATAGAATAATGTGCCTACCTATCCATTTAGTTCATGAAATTAGGCTTAGGGGGCTTATGCATTATTATTGGATGTTTAGGCTTGAAAGATACTTATGTAAACTGAAATAGTATGTTTGTAATAGAAGTCATCTTAAAGGTTCCATTGCAAAAGGATATTTAAGTGAAGAGTGTTTGGTGTGTGCTTAAGATATATGTATGATGGGGTAAAGACTCATTTTATGAGAAATAAGAAACAATTTGGCACCATAATAAAGGACAACCACATTTATTTCCTTATAAAGGTCATGCAATAGGGGATAAAGGGAAAAAGAAAGGCAAAGCCTTTACTTTGGATGTTATTTCTCTTGAGCAAGTACACAGATGTGCATTATTCAATTGCAGATATGAAAAAATAGAGAGATATATCAAGTAAGCTAAATCTAACATTAAATTATCATTTAATTTTGTCTCCTTAAACTACCTAGTATATTGCTCATTGTTGTCTTTATTGCAAAGAGCATAAGTAGCTAATGAATGGACAACAAAGAAAAACATGGCAAGAGCACAAAATCATGATCAAGATTTTGCTACTTGGTTTTAAAACCAAGTTTTAAGTAGGGAGGTTTTTCTTTATATTTGATGGTTATTTATTAGTCCTAATACTACAACAAAGCATTATAATGGTTATGTTATTGATGGTCATAGATTCCACGTAAGGGAATGAGATGTAAGTGTAGACACAAAATAGTGGCATTACACTAAAAGCATTAATGGATAAGATTGCTTGTTCTAAAGACCAAAATTTAATAAAGGAAGAAGTGACCTATTATAAAGCCATTGTAAAAATTATTAAATTAGATTATTGGACTCAATTTGATGTTATCTTGTTTAGAGGTGATCGGTTTAAGTTAGAGAATAATGATCATGGACTTACACACGTTAACTCCAACAAATTGTGCTATTTGAATGATTCTTTTGTATTTGCATCTCAAGTTCACCAAGTTTTCTATGTAGAGGATCTAATTGAGAAAGGCTTTTATTATGTAATGTGTAGGATTCCTAAAGAGCTATTTGGGCTAAATAAAGAAGACAATGTGAATGTTCAAGATATATTCTGAAAGGAGCCAAATGTAGTTGCTCCAAATGTAAGAGACATTGGTAGTGTTGAGCTATTTAGTTTGATAAAAGAAGACATACCTAGTACCATAATTGACCTACAAATAAATGATTTACATTCTAGAAGAGATTTTGACCAATTAAACAATAATTAAGATTGGAATGAAACCCTTTAGCACTAGATGAAAGCTAATAATTAGAGAAAACAAGTTAATATGTCTATTTTATAATCTTTTATGACTTTACTAAATGAATCACTAATTTATGGAATTCTTCTATGTGTTAGATATTGTTGTATATCTTTTTATGACATTCAATTTTAATCAATTTTTTTGAATTGTAGTTATAATAAGTCAAATATCAAATGTAACTCATTGCCAAACAAGCCAAGGTCTCTTTATATTTCCATTTTTTTCTCATTATTTAGTTATTTACTAGTTGTTTGAACTTTCTAATAATTAAAATGATGGAATTTGTAGTGGAATAACAATCTGTCAAGGCTTTTTGGTCTTCAGTTTGCTAGTAGTCCTTGTCCTTTACTAGTTATTTATTGCTTGTTTGAACTTTGTTATTCCTTGTCCATTGTTAGCTACTTACTAACTATTTGAACTTTCCAATATTATCGAACTTTCCTTGTCTTGTTTATGGCTTTGAGGTGTTCAATTTGTTGGTATGAAAAAACATAAGATGGCTTTATAGGATTATGGTGAATGTCTTTTGTTAATAGTTTGCTTAGTTTATAGCTTTGTACATGACATTTATAGTTTCTCTTGCAGGGCTGCACAAGTGAGAACCAAAGGCAATTAGTTCCTTTTACTTTAAGGATAAGGGAAAAGTTGTTTGCTTTTACAGTTTTATTTCTATATAAAAGGGTTAATGTCAAATGACATTTAAGATTTATCGATTTTTATTCAATAACAATATGAGTTCTATAATTGTTATATGAACTGATACTAAATTAGTATAATTAAGTTATGAAAATCATACTCAATTAGTATAAAATTCATTATGTTAATCTACAAAACAATTATTTATAATATGTTACCTATTTAAGGTGTGTATGAGTACTTGATTCACTAACTTTATATTGTTTATGTACTTTTTAATCCTTTTATACTTTTGATAGCCATTAATAATGAAGAAAAATTGTATTAAGAAAAGGAAGGCTCCATCTAATGCAAAAGAGGTTTTTACTACCTTTTCGAGTATTTTAAGATATTAACAATTAACACAAGAACAAAATACATAGGAAGAGATGCAAACTAGGCAACTAGTAATGAGACTGAGTATTTCTAATCTAAGTACTAGGTCACAATCTAAAGAGACAATTTCACAAGGAGGTGGATAGCCAATAATAAGGACTACTACTAGTCCAAATGGGCTATAACATAACAAAAGCACAAATTTTAATAATCAACAAGTGATGAGCTCAAATCGTGGACAAATTGAACAATCCTAGTTGAGAGGAACAACTTGTGGTAAAAGAGGAACACAACATTCCATAAAGAAAGGATCAAGAGAGCAATAAAATGTAAAACAAGGAGACACTCAAGGTAATCAAAAGATATGTCTTTTAATTATGTAATTCATTTAAATCTTTATTTTTAAATTAAATAGTTAAGAAAATAAAAGGACTAATAATAAGTGCAGTATATGTAAGAAGTAAAGATATGAAAAGGCCCATTTTCCTAAATTCCAAAAATCAATTTATAGGCCTAAATGACCAAACTTTAAGTGAGTTTAGTACTTTTTTAGGCATACTAGCTAGGAATGTCAAATTGGTGTCATTAAATATGAAGACTTGGCATATACTAGATTCTAAGAAAAAGAAAGTTCTATGGAAGTTTATGTAAGTAATGTCTATTGGAAATTTTCTTTCTTATCTCTAAAAAACTTTCTTCATTACAATCAATATTTTAGGTATTTTAAATGAGTGTAAAATAAGTATTTAATTCCTAAAGAAGGCAAGAAATAGGCGGTAACTAGAATTGGAGTAAGTTGGAGGACCTATAAGTGTAGGTTAAAGAGAGACCACTATACAAAGTGCATGACTAACAAAGAACGATTGAGAAATTGTCCACCATATATACCTTTAGATCAATTTGAACACCTATTAAAATACTAAAATTTTTGAAGAAGTAAAGGTTTAATCATATCTTTTTATTTGATGTTTGTGAAAACATTTCTTTTAGTTATAATTTTCCTTTGATTTATTGTTATTGTTATAATATGCATACAAGTATTGGCAAAAACCAATATAAACAGTTGACAAAAGCCAACAAGAATGCACACTGTAAGTAGAAGGAGTTTTGCCAAGATTTGAGAATAATAGTAAGCAAATCACAAAAAACACCATTAATTCACAATTGTCATTTATGCTACATTGATCTTGTTGATTATCTAACCATGATTATGTGTCATTTGAATTCCATGTTTTATACTTAGTTAATCTTTAAAAGTTGCTACAAAATTACAATTCTTTTCTATGCTTTACAATAAACATTAATGAGAATTAGTGTACATGACTCTCACCAAAATGCCTGATGTGATTTGGTACCAGTATTTAACATCATTTTATTTTATTTTAATTTGCTTTGTTCCATTTAATTATAGGCATTTGTATCAAAAAAAAAAAAAACAAATTAAGACCCTAGTAAAAACTTTCCTTCTCAGCTTGAAGTCTTTAAGGCTACACATAAAAGAAGACCTAAACAAGAATACAAACTCTCAATTGAACAACATCTCAAGAAATTGTAAGTGATTAAGTTTTTTTTTTTCTACTTTGTTTTTCACCTATAACTTGACTTACTTTGGATTTATACTTAGATTAAGGAGATTCAATCTCAAAGGGAAGGATAAAGTAGCCAAAATCCTATAGATGCATTTGCTATAGTTAGGGGGAGGAGCATTTTAGGAGGGTTAGGCTTTATGGAAGAGGTGTCAATTGCACTTCTTTAAAAGAGAAATTAGTTGTTGAAGATTTTGTGAAAGTTCCAAAAGACTTTATGCAATTTATTAAAAACAATATGCAAGTTAAGATGTAAAAGAAGTTTGAAGATCAGACAGTAAAATTGCAAAACAAGATAGAAGTGCAAACTTCTGTAATAACTCATCATTTTTATGTGATGTTCCAAAATTACAGTAACAAAATCCCAGGTTGAACATTACTTTTGACATGCCTTCTATAAGTATTCCATTAACTCCTTCACCTAAGGACACTTTGAGTGCTTTAGACTATTATAGCATAGGAATCATCTATCTTTGGTGGGCACATAGAGTCCACATCTTCAGGTATTCTTCATATTTCCTAATTTTTGTTTTCTAGTTAATTTTAAATGTTTCTAAGTTAGTATCAAAAGTTTTGTTTATCTTTTGTAGGATAATCCTCCTTATCAAAGCTAAAGAATTTTCAATTTTTGTACTTCTCTATTTAGAAATTGTAATGTACTTTAATTTTATATGAGATACTAAACATTGGTCAAGTAATTTTTTTTAACTTGTACTGCTTTGTTTGATTACATTTGTTACAATATTTAGTATTTTAATTAATTTTGAAGTTAATAGATTATATTTTAATATTTAGTGAAATTCATAAATTGTTATTTAAAATATATATTAACCTGTACATAAGTGATGCCCATTCCATAATAAAATCCCTATTTCATTAGATGATGTTGTCTATTCTACTAAATTTGTTGCTTATTTTACAAGAAATTGTTGCCAATTCAACAAGATATTGTTGCCAATTTGCCAAAAATCATTGCTTATTCTACCCAAAAATTGTTGCATATTTGACCATAAAAATGTTGTCCAATCTATAAGAAATTGCTACTTATTCTATAAGGAATGACTACCTCTTTCTCCAATTATCACTATTTAATGTAGAAAAATTGTCACTTGAACAAATTTAAAAGCGTTTTCGAAAATAAGAACTATCACATATACATTGCATAACTGTTACATATGAAATATTAAAGGCATTGTAATAATTATTTAAAAATGTTATCTTAAACACTTTATGTAGCTAGTTAGTATTTGTTGTAATGGGCCGAACAAATTGTTGCATAAGATTTGCTGCAACGCATATAAATGTAACGAACTAAAAACTACTACATTTAACTTTAAGTAGTGATTTTTAACACTTAAACAATAATTTTAATCTACTAATATAACTCTAATTTTTTGTAGTGTCAATAGTTGTAGTTTAAGATATGTTTCTCATTATAGGATGTTTTAGCATATGAATTATGTATCAGTCTCTTTTTATATATTAATTAGTATCATTATTATATATCATAGTTGCATGTTAAAGATGATTTCTACATACAAATAGTATATCTCATTGATTTTACATAATTAATGTAGTTTAAGATGCTTTGAAAAATACTTGGCAAGCAATATATAATAATAATAATAATAATAATAATAATATATTTCCTTTGTTAAAAGACTAATTATACTTATAATTATTATTGCATTGTATTTTACATGATGTCTACATATTTTATCTTATTTTAATGTACTACACATTTGATAATAATGACAACATAATTAAAATTATAATTTAAAATTTATGCATTATGTTGGAAAATATATATATATATCATTCATTAATGTCTCACCATAGGAAGGAGCCTTTGCATAATAAATAATGCTTTTACTATAATACACTTGTGCAATTAAAATCACCATGTATGTAAAGCTTCTCCTTATACTTCCCACGTATGCATGCCTACACCATCAAAATCTTAACTAATTAGTACATAAAATAGAGAAAAAAAATGCTTTGGAATATAATATATAATTTATATATTTTAACTTTATCTAATAATTTAAATTTTTAAATGGTATCAAAGTATTTATGATCAAATAATTACAAGTTTGAATCAAATTGTCCTTATATTGAATTACAAATTAATTATAAATTTCTAATTGATTATATTTTAAATTTAGAGTGAGTCTGACTTATTCACATTTTTAGTCTAAATAAGTTAGACTTTTGCATAACGGAGCATATTGAAATATAATATATGATTTATATCTATGATTTATATCTTTTGCTTGTTCATACTTCTAGTCTAAATGAGTAAGTCCCAGCTCAAGTGAATTAGGTTTTCGAATGAAAAATTGTGTTAAAATATAATATATGATCCATATCTTATACCTCACCTAATATAACTCTTTTTCAAATTTGTATTTAAAATGGGAAAGTAGAGTGATACCCTATAATTTCAACAGGAAAATTGTGACTTCTCATCATACAACATACTGGACCCTAATTCAACTTATTGGAGGAACACACTTCACGGGCCAATAGGCTTCAAATTTATAGAAAGGTAGGCCTTGTTTGCCTTCGGGGATTATCCATATCTGTATTTTCAGATGCCTTTTTAGTTCCAGCTCACTAATCCGATTTTCAGGATATTTTATACCATGGAAGTTGGAACGACTTTGCGTTTGTTCTTTGCAAATAAAGAAGAGCAAACACGTTTTGTATGCCAACAATTCAAAGTAGTTAGGTAGCTATTGCATATCGCATGAGCTTCATATTACATGATAAAATTACATTGAGAACGGGGATGAAAAGGATCTGAAAAATGAAGGAAAGAAAATATGGACACAAAGAGAACGAGTTTCTCTATTACAACTTTTCTTACCCATATTATGGCTCAGATTCTCAAATCCATTAATTAGTTACCATAATGATCCATTTGGTCTGTCATTTACCGTATTTGTTAAATGCATTCCAAATTTGACTAGACTATCATTAATTATAAATGTGTGATTGATTCTCCAAGAAACCCTTTTTATCATTAAAGCCAAAGGTTGGAAGGCAGAAGGTGGCCAGGGTTCTTGTCAATATTCATGGCGAGTAGTTCTGATGATGCGGATCATAAGCCTGTTAGAGCTCAAACACACACGAATGGTCACTCATCAACTGACTACCGAGCTCTGAAGATATGGGTTCCGCCCACTGCCCTCCTTTCCTCCATCTTCCTTGGTGTCTTTATTATGTTTTGGTTTGATTTCGTAAGTATCAATTAGTCTATTGTCATCTACAATCCAACCCCACTTCTGTCCTGGCTATGTCCACTACAGGTTTTTGGCATTGTAAATCTATTAAATGCGATATCACATTCTCCAATGAAACGACATGTTTCAATTTTCTTCTAGTTTAATTTTTCTTTGAAAAATATACAGGGAAAAAGGGTTGTCTTAGTGTAATAATCAAACTCGAGAATTCTTGAGCGGATTGCAAAAGCAAATCAGTTTGTTTGATTATACAGGGTTCACATTAATAAGATTGGAGATAAAATTTTATACACTTACATGATTTATTTACGCTTTATTAGCCAAGCATGGAAATTTTTTTTGTGATTTTTCTCATTCTTTGTTTATTCTGCAGTCTGTTACAGTAGGTTTACCTTTCAGCAATACAATTTTCAGAACCAAAAGGGCTAACAACCCGATTCCAATTTCACTAAATTGCTCCAATAATCATACGGACTCGGCAAAAACGTGCAAGCAGAACAGTTATTATTCAGGGACCTACGAAGCCAGAGAATCATCATCATCTACAAAGTGTCCAGAATACTTCCGGTGGATCAATGAAGATCTGCGACCCTGGAAAAACACAGGAATCTCAAGAGAGACGTTGGAAAGAGCAGAAGCTCTTGCGGATTTTAGGCTGGTGATTGTAAACGGGACGGCCTATGTGAAACGTTACAGAAAGCCATTCCAAACAAGAGATTTGTTTACATTATGGGGTATTCTACAGCTTCTCAGGTTGTACCCTGGGAAGGTACCAGACTTAGAGCTCATGTTTCGCTGCGGTGATCTGCCGATGGTTAAGAAACTTGATTTCCAAGCGCCTAGTGCCGCACTGCCACCCCCAATGTTTCAATATTGTGGAAAGGATGACGCATTCAGCATTCTCTTCCCTGATTGGACTTTCTGGGGATGGTAATGTCTCATTCTTGTAAGTCAATTCAATTGGTTATAGGAGTGTTTGTAAGAGCTGCTTGTATGTAAAGCTATCGTATGAATGTTTTCTGGTAGGGCTGAGACCAATATAAGACCATGGATAAATACTTTGGAGGGCATATTACAAGGGAGCAACAGGACCAAATGGAAGGATAGGGCACCCTATGCCTATTGGAGAGGAAATCCACAAGTAGGTTTGCATAGGATGGACTTAATGACGTGCAACGTCTCTCACATAAATGACTGGAATGCTCGTCTCTATGTGCAGGCAAGTTCTTCTCTTTGTTTTGATTTATGAGAAAATAAGCATGGATCAAGGCTGAACCATTATTCGTTGTCAGGACTGGAAAGAAGAAACCAAGAATGGATTCAAAAATTCAAAATTGGAAGAGCAATGCAATCACAGGTTCGTAGGTCAAAAGCCAATCTTGTCATTTCAATAATCTCTGAACTTCCAACATTGTTGAGGCACTTTCAAATTCTGTGTTGCATATATTCCTTTTGAAGATACAAAGTTTACATTGAAGGACGGGCATGGTCAGTGAGTCAGAAGTACATTTTAGCATGTGATTCCACAGCTCTGATAGTAAAGCCTGATTTCTATGATTTCTTCAGTAGAAGCCTAATGCCATTGGAGCACTACTGGCCCATTAGAACTACGAAACTGTGCAGAGACATTAAGTTTGCTGTCGATTGGGGCAATAATCACTCTGATCAGGTGCCATTTTATTGTAATGATTTCTAGGGGATGATATATGAATTCATAGTGAAAATGAAGATTGTTGCTTATTCCACCAGACTTGATTACAGGCACATGCCATTGGAAAGGCATCGAGCAAATTCATTCAGGAAAAGCTGAAAATGGAATATGTTTATGATTACATGCTTCAGACGTTAACAGCGTACGCAAAAATCTTGAAATTCAAGCCAAGAATACCGACAGGAGCAGTTGAGCTCTGTTTAGAGTCGTTGGCATGTCCCCTGAATGGTTTGTGGAAAGAGTTCATGGAAGAGTCGATGGTGAGGTCTCCTAGGAATGCACCTCCATGTACCTTGCCTACTCCTTATGATGCTTCTTCCCTTCAGGTATTTTTTGACAGGAAAAACAATATAACAAGACAAGTCGAGATGTGGAGCCGTGAGTATTGGCATAAGCTAGGTGGTGAGTAATAGCAGAGGTCTCTTTCAAGCTCACAAGGGAAATAGGATACATTTCAACCCAATTGCTTTTTATGCATTTCTCTTAGATTCTAAATCTACAGTGGCAACATTCCAATAAACTCGCTTTTTTGAGCTTCAAACAAAAAATGCTATTTAGTTGGTAAGGGACATGTTTGCATCCAACCTATGTTAATTGGCCGGTTCCAACTGAAATGGGTTATGCACTGAAACTGTGTTAGGATTTGCCCATCTATGAGTCAGTCAACTATATGAAGCCATTTTTTTTTCATGTGACAAAACCCTCCAATGACAACAAGAAAATGCTAGAGATGGTCTAATAAGGTGTGATTGCATTTCGATAGCTTGCTTATTCCCAAAATCTGGTCATGGTCTTTCATTTTTTTTTTTCCCCCATAGAATCCATTAGCATGTGATTAAGTAATAATTTGGATGGAGTTAGGTTGGGGGGATTCTAGGTGTGGATGCTAAGACCAGATCAGATTTGTGAACTGCAAGACAAAGAGAAGTTAAAGAGTATCGAGTTGAAACCTAGCATTAGTAATCTATTGCTTAAGTCAACAAGGACACGATGAGGTAAGAGCTGACAAATATAAGAATAATTAATACGTTCCTAGAAAAGGGCATTCATAGCATATATATAATGAAGTTTATATGTTATCATTTGATTAGAGGAATAATCCAAGTGAGGTATGTATATAGATCCCATAAGTGACATGTTTGCTACAAAGAAGCGAGGTTTTACCATGTTAGGTCGAGGAGAGATGTGTTTAGTCTTATTGGGCCAAACTAAAGGGTTATTAGAGGCCCATAAAAATTATCCTTATAATCTGCCTTGCTTTAAAAGTTCTAATTTCTCTAAGAAGATCATATTTAAAAGTCACTCCACTACTTGGGCTCTCTTTCTAAATATTTCTTAAAGATTGAGAATGCATCAATCATAACTATGTCTTAAATGGCATGTCTTCTTTATATTGCAATCATTGGATTTATTTAAGATGATTTTTCATCTTTTTGCACATTGGTTATTTAAAGACTACCTTCTTACTTTTTCCTTTGCTTAATTTTTTTAAACAACTTGCTTGTAATAGAGTTTCCCTTCTCTTTGCTTCTTTCCTTATTGTTTACCATTACATCTAGTAACGAGGAAAGCACCTTATCATCTTCCTTATCATCTTCCTTATCTTTATCATCTTCAAAAGACACTTCTTTATGATCCTTTAATAACCCCCCTCTTGAACAAATTTTCTCCCAAGCCAAGTTCTTAAGAGTAAGGTTCATACGAAGTGTCAGGAGGTTGTTCTTGCCATAATGGCTATTAAGGTCAATGAGTTTAGTGAAAGTAACAGTGATATTCTTCTCACCATCTCTTGTGGATTTCCCAATTGCATTCCTAAGATGGGCAAGTTCAATTCCTTAAAAATTGGTCTTGGGTTTTTCATGTGATATATGTGCCAAATGGATAGAAAGACTACCCAAATATATATTCTTGACTCTTTTGAGTGGGCTTACTAAGTACTTGAAGGATTCATATCTCTTTACACTAGATCTTTGGCATTAGGGCTAACCCTACCTATTTCTGAGGTTTTCCAAAAATTCCTTAAGTATTATAAGATTACTCTTGAGCAATTACATGTTAACAACTAATTAAATCTTATCAGGGTGAACGAGGCTAGCTAGAAGTTTGGTTACTCTCTTAACATATAAGTCCTTTTGTATCTTCATGACTTTAAGAAGATATAAAATTATAGCAGGTTATATCAATCATCACACCAAGCTAAGTGTAAGGTAAGGTTAGGCGAAGATCCTTTAAGACAAAAGTTCAAAGATAGATTTATATACTTTAAAGACCTTAATTCTACATCCTACCCACTCTTATGGAACCAAAAAGCCCGACATAAGAAATGCCCTACTCTTACAAGCAATGACTACATTATCCTTAATCAGCTTGAGAAGTTGAGTGCCCAAAAGGTTACTATAAAGGCCATTTTTAGGCCAGTCCTTAGGAAGCCATTGTATCGTGCTACTCTCTTTAGAATTCATATCAGGGAGAGTTCTCATGCAACTTGACCTAAAAGGAAGCAATCCATAGGTGAAGCTAGAAGCTTTTAGTAAAAATAGAAGTTATCTGATTAACGATGGATGGAAAAACAAGCGACTCTCCCTTTTAAGGAGGATATCTAGCTTGATTAGAGGTTATTGGCCTTAGAAAATGTTGGCATAAGGAATTTGGCTAGAAAATTAGGGCAACATAAAATGTTTCTTAAGAAATATAATGCCCATTAGCATAGCAAGTTTGAATAGGCAAATTCGTAGGCAAAGGAGGCTAGTTGTTGTGTCAATAAGGCAAAGATTAAGGTGTCTTGCCTCTAAGAGAAGGTTAAAGGTTTAGAAGAACTTTAAAAGAAAATCAAGGACTTTGAAGAATAGCTTAGGATTTTCATAGAAGGTCATCCTATTTCAAATACTGAAAACTTTTAGTGGATTTAACAAGCTGTTTTAACCTTCTTCCTTACAATCCTCAAATTTGTGTTCAACATTTAAAGAGACAAACTTAAGGATATGAGGTTAGATATTGACTTTGGCCAATATCAACTGTAGTTATTGCAATCCTTTTTTAAGTGATTCTAGGGTGAAACTTTTGATTTTGATGAAGAAGTGTAATTAATTGCTTGTTAAACTTGTATTCTCCTAAGATCCAAGTTCATATCTTAATTAATTTTGTATTAACCTGAGATTCAGCTTTCACGGATAAATCAATTTTAACTATCATTTTATACTATTCACAGTCCTTTATATTTTCCTCTTTTTTTTTTTTTTCGTGCCGAAACTTTTTAAACCTTGACTCGTCATTAAAAGAGGTATGTCACATGTCTACTTCATTGACCTTTAATGCTTATATTTAGGAGCCTTTTAACCCTTCAAATGGTGTTTCTCTCTCTCCCTTATACCATAACGTTATTATCTAAACAAGTATGGCATGTCACAAGTATTGATTTTAGAAACTAAAAGTCCTTGCCCAAATTCAGATATTCTCTAATACAAAGATTTTTGTGTGGACACCCTTAACCATAACGTTATTGTGACCGATTGTCATAAAACTTAGTTTAAGAGAAATGATCCTAAAGTCTAAGTTCCTTATACCATATTACAGTATGCTAGATGTCATTAGGCCTCTAACACATATGGGGACTTATTAGAGGATTCCTATTTACATGATCATTATTGGCATTTTAGAGACACAAATTCGATGGTTCTCAAATTTGTAGAGAGGGTTTGTTGCCAACCTATCAACTCTGTTAGCATATATTTGGATCATTTAACTATTGATGTGTATTTTCCTCTATACCAAGTTCTCCAAGTATTCCTCATCCATGTAAGAATTGCATCAAGTCAACTAATGCCTGATTCCTTAATTTTTTTAACATGACTGTTAGTCTTAAGCACTTGCATTAGAGTTGTTATGACTAAGGCCATGTTACTTAACCTGTACAAGGTCATTGTTGTTTACTACCAAAAGGATGATAATGTATGTGTCCTAACCTTTGTCTAATTTAGAAAGGGTGTATATCCTTTCGCTTTTGGACTACTAAATTTCCTAAGGTTAATTTTGAACTAAGATATAACATATCCCTATTACTCCATTTTCTATTTAGATTTCAAGAGTATAAGGGAGTGGAAATGTCAAAGTTTAAGTTTTCATGATTAGAAGGTCCACCAAGGATTAAAAGTAAGGATTTGGCAAAGATTAGTTAGAAAATCAATCAAGAAACTAACGCCATTAGTTTAGAGCTTAGCATGCACACTAACATGAACCTTAATAAGGAGATTGACAAATTTTCTCTTTTTAGTAAGTTCATTGTACAATGGTCATCCTTTAAAATCTTTAAATTTTTATTATTCTTCCTGTAAACATGTTACTTGGTTGAAATTCTCATCTTACATCTAAAAATATAGAAGCAACTAAGACTTTGTTCTTGGAGAGGCTTATGGATAAGCCAAAAACAAAGAAGAATTTGGAGCATTTTGTTAAAGATGTTTGCTTAAAGAGTCATGTCAAGCGTATGAAGTTATCAGCTCACTCTACCCCTCCATATATGGCTAAGGTGGCTAATAAAGTGACCTTGGGTAATAAGGAGGAGAATACAACAAATTGATTTAAGTTGGTGGTTCATCTTATTCCATTGTTTGTTGCCACTACTAAAATGTCTAAAAAGGAAGGGCAATCATCTGAACCACCACCATTAATGATTCCTAAGCCAGGGGATGCCTTAATGGACAAAAAGGTGTCCTCTAGAGTAGTCAAGGCATCCTAGTACTCCTAAGAGAGCATATACGCACTAAAAGATGCCACTCACACCAAGGATAGTATTTATCAAGTTGTGACTAATTGGAAGGACATGTTCCACCATAAAAGCTAACCTTCTTCAGCACTTAGAGAAATTAGGTGAGACTCCTAATCACGTTGATGTACAATGCAAGGAGAGGGAAGCCCCTGCCCAACTTAAAGCTCAGGTTGGCAAGTTGATTTCTACAAAGAAACATGCGAATGTCTTTATCCAAGAGTTTAAGAAAAACCTAACAATTTCCAATGCTTCTCTTAAGGCCACCAACCTAGTCTTCAACTTATTTCTTATGCCAAGTCATTTCATGTGCTCGGATTCATTTCTTTCATTCTTTTGTATCTGAATTTTGGTTCTTTCATACTTGGATTCATCATAGAGTCTTTGGTGCTCAACTTTCTAGGTTTTCTATACTCAGAGTAATTGTTGAGTCTTTCATACCCATATGGATTTTTTGTACCCGAAGTTGTTGAGTTTTTTGTGTTCAACTTTGTGTGTCTTTCATGCCCATAATTATTGTCCAATTTTTCGTGCCCAACTTTATAGCTCTTTTGTGGCAAGATGCTTCGGTAAAAGTAGCTTTTATTGATTGCGATTTTGAGAGAAATGCTAGAGGTGTTAGTTTTACACTAATAAACAGAAAATTACAAAATATTACAAATATTAAATTTTCAAAACCTAGGAATTTAAGTTCTATTCATTTGTTCTAACTTGTAGTTTTTAGATTGAATGACCTCTGCCACCTTATAAGACCCCTCCTAATTTTGTGCCAACTTACTAGTTCATTCTATGCTCTTAACAGGTTTCCACTTATAGGGAACTAGATCTCCTTTCTTGAAAAGCCTTTCTTTGACTCCTTTGTTGTAATATTGGACTATTACTGATAAGCTACCATATTAATTATGGTCTGCTCCCAGGTTTCTTTGAGTAAATTAAGGTTAATCCTGAGTCTATTTTCATTGAAATCTTCTTGAAAATAATTGTGTCAATAGTTAGGTCTACTTGCTTATGTTGGGATCATATATTCAGCTCCAAAAAACAGGTAAAAAAGTGTCTCACTTATTATTGTCTAGGGCGTAATGTAATAGGCCCACAAAATGGTCGGCAATTCATTTACTCATTATCCTTTTGACTTGCCTAGTTTTCATTCGTGCTTTAATGATAGATCTATTGATGACTTCCACTTGTTCGTGGAACCAGTCTGACGAATGGGTTTTTGTCAAGCCTGGTTAGAACTCGACTCTCTTGTTATACACGATTGCCTCCTTAAGGGCATCCGGCCCTCCAATATCCATCGGAATTTAGTTCTTGAATGCCAGGATTTGCTGCAGAAGAATTGGCATATCTACTATTCTCACAATTATAGGGTAGGTAACTAGGTGGCTCACTGGCTCTCCGATCATACTTACTCCTTGTCAGTCGAGAGCACTTCTTCGACTCCCCTCCACGCGAAGTGGTACCTTTACTCAGGCAAGACATGGTGGGCGTTATGTGACACTAAACTGTTGGGGATCATCCCCTTTAGTTTTGCTTTTCTTCTTGTTGTTATAGGCTCTCGGGCCCTCCATGTAAACCCAAATGGTTACTCAATTAGTTGTAAATGGGGACGTTAAGGTAAAGATCAATCCAAGGTAGCCGAAGTAGATGCTTGATACTAGAAGGAGACACCCAATTAATTGCAACTTATGATCTAGATTTCATATTCTGAATTCCAGGGTGAGCAGTTCCCAAGGTGGCAAGAACTTTTTTTCTTTTATACTGGGTATAAGATGAAAGAACTTTGATTTAAATAACAGATAGAGGGTTCTCGTAACATTCTAGTAATTAAAATTTTAGACAATTATCTTGAAGATTTGAAGTTGAAATCTTAAAGCGTAAAGTGAGATTTTCAAGAAATAAAAGAACTAACATGTCATCAGATATTTCTCTTCGCAGAAGATCCAAAAAAAATAATAATAATAAGGGATGGAATGGTAAGCTTGTATCCTTGTTTCGGAATATGCTGAATCTAATTGAATGAAATTCAGTCTATAAAAGACTTGCATAGTTTCCTTGTGGAGACTCGTTGTTGCCTTGTAGAAATGGAAGGGAAAAAAAGGTGTTAGATGTTAACATCTGAACTCAAAGTTTCCGAGTGTTATAACAAAGAAACGTTATTGAAATTTTTTTAATACATTGTAACATTGCAACGTGGTTGCCATGTTAAGCCCGTGTATATATATATATATATATAGCATAGTCATGGGTTATACCACCGGTAGTGATGAAATTATATTATGAATTAAATACAACACAAATCTCACATCAGATAAAAAAAAAATATTAAGTTATATAAATGTGAGTATTATACAAATTACATTTTAGTGAAAATGTAATGATAACGTGACAATAATACAACAATTGCATTAATCACCACAAAATAGATAATTGGCCAATTGGAGAAGTGCTAGACATTGAGAAGGAAAAAAAAGTGAAGTACTTGAGCTTCAATTTATCTATACTCATGTTACTTATCGCCCCTGCTGCTTATACTTTGCAGGTTGAGACTCAAGCTTGCAAGCCTAGTGGCAACATTAGAGGCCGCGAACCCCCACCAAAAAAACGCAACAGAAAACATCTCTGACTGCTGCGAGGAAGGCCAGCTTTATCCAGTCTTCGATTGTTCACCCCTGTCACTAACCATACCGAGGCAATTCTCACGCTTAATGGCTTTGAGAAGGGAGAAGATGGTGGCGGTCCATCAGAATGTGATAACAAGTACCACTCTAGTAACTTGCCAGTCATGACACTTTCCTCAGGTTGGTTCAACAAAAGAAGCAGGTGCTTAAAGAAAATTACCATTCATGGTAATGGCCGCACCGTGAAGGGCCCCGGCGGTGGATGAATGTGACTCAAGGCAAGGCCGCGATGAACCACATGATTTTTAGCCTCCATGTGATAACAACATCGTTGATGCCTTACCAGCTGTGTGGAAAGCTTTGGGCGTGCCGGCCAGTAAAAGGGGCAATCTTAAAATCACATGGTCTGTTGCTTAGGTTGGTGGGTGTGGCATCATATCCTTTCATTCAGGAGTCATGTATCTTATGTTTTGCACCCTTTCTCGGTATTGCTCCGTAATTTTCTTCTGGTGTTTTTTATCGGCTATGTCCTTAAAGAGTACCTCCCATATATCTAGTCCTAGGGACTATCGGTTGGAAGCCACATATGGTATTGTCTGTTTGTTTAATGTCTGCTGAGTCTAAGCAGCCATGCGTTTCTCCTGCTAATTTTGAAATTTATAGAATTCTGCCTCTGAAGGACGGATCTTGTTGTAATAAGATGGTTATTGATCACAATTAGAGGTTACAATTGCACAGAAAATTCTCCTTGCAAAAATAATAATAAAACTACGTATATCTAACTTTTCTCCAAACATTACCATGTGCAGACCCTGTGATACAATATGAGATTGAACTAAACCGTTGGTTATGTTACAAATTATGAGTACAGTCAACAGCCGGTCATGGCCAAGTGAAGCGAGACAGGTCTTGCCCAATATCACCTGCCTTCTGTCTTCGTCAATTGATGTCAGAAGATTAGATTTAAATGGTGCAGAAAAAGCAAAATATATACATTAATCATATGATAACCAACTAAAGTCCTCGACCACGCATTAAGTCAATGTCAACATGAGTGTTACGCATATCTATACTGTCGGATGGTCTGCATCTCTAGAACGTTTGGATGCTTCCCCACACTTGCTCTTGATCTTTGAACCACCCCCATAAAAAGGTTCCCACCATTACCTGGATTCATGCATCAGTAAGTAAAGCATTATAGAAGATCAAAGCATGTTCAACTCTATCGAGGCACAAAATCACGTGCTAAGAATCATTGCAGTAATTGTAGGATGCTAGTTAGCTCAATCACAAATGATCTTCTAACTATCTACTGGTTACAGCCAAGGACTTTCAGCATAAAAGATCAGAACATTGGCCATTTGCAATAAGCAATTGTGGGAGAAAGTTGCGCAGGACCTGCCCTTAGGGTTGTCTATATATGGTGAAAACAGCTTGACAAAATTATAACACATAACAATCACTTGAGATCCTAAAGTTCTCTCCATGAAGAAGCTCTACAAGTCAATTAGAGAGAGGCAATTAAAAATGAAGAGCAGTCAATACACTAGAGGCAAGTACAAGCAAGAAACCTGAACAGGGCTTGCTGCAATGAGCCCTCCTCCAACACCTCCACCAATGACATGACCATCAGGACTGGCAAGGGAGACAAGCAGGCCTCCAGATCAATTCCAAGAGCCACCAACGTTAGAAAGCAAATAGGAGCCTGACAAACATAAAATCTCAAAGTGCCCCTACAAAACATGCCAAAGTACATCTCTTATTTTGGCTGATAAATAACCAAAGAGAGACACAAGCTGGATATTTCAAAGCCGAGAAAACAAGATGTATCTTTTAAACATTAATTGGATATTTAAGATTACATTTGACCTAAAAATCAAACATACAAATTATTCATACACTCATGCTTGTTCTTGGGGAATGCAGTGCATTACCAAGTTGCTACTCTACCACATACACTAGAAATGATCCAAATCCCAGTGGTTTATAGGGAAGAGATAATATAGATAACACTAAGCACAGATTTTCTCAACAATAGGAATGAAAACTAAAAAAGTTCTAGGAGTAAAACTGCTGGGAGAAAAAATGTTTCTCAAATCAGAAAACTCATCAGTCACGCTTTTCTCACACTAAATGGATCCTCAAATTAGATCCTGCTCAAGGCATACATGCCTCGGACATAAGACAAACGTTAACTGGGATAATACTTGATCCCTGTCAACTGAGCACAGTGGCCTCCAGAACAAAGATTTGTTTGCAAACAGTGAGCAATATTTGATGCTTTTCATAAATGGCATTGCCCCAATAAAATGAAATGCATCCAATAGTGAAAGATAGACCAATGAGAAGAAAGGGGAACAAAACAAGAACTGAAATCTCATATGTGACAGTGCCTCCTGAAGCCTGACAGGGTTGACGAAGAGTCACAGCAGACACAGCACCATTTGCTGACAGGATGCATGTAGCTCTTGGTTGCAATGTTCTGCAGGAGAAGTAGCTTTAATGTGAAAGGAAATTATATGGAAGCATGCTACGATGAATATTGGGGCAAGTCAGATAAGCAAACTAAAGCCTTGCTGTTTTAATTTATTCAGTTAATTAGTAATTGAATGTTATGCTAGAATATGTTTATTTTCTGCAAAATACCCATGGTCATCCTTATAGCCTTGATTCAGACTTCAAAATTCCCCTCAACAATTATTGTGTTGAGGCAATGATAGCTTCACCAGAAAAATAGGCACACTGAATATATTAGCATATACAAAATACAGATGAATGCGTTAACAAAATACATGGCATTCACCATGTTATCTTAGAATACATCATATAAACAGCAAAATTAATGGATGAGAACAGTAATTATTTTTATTTATCTTTACATAAGATATACAAAATTGTCAATATCATACAAATCACTAGGTAAAGAAAAAACAAAGCATACTTTTCCTACAGCAACTGTGACGATATGTGGTGCGAAGCCAATCCCAGCCGAGCCAGAGAGCCTTTTGCCTGGAAAAGCAATAACAATTTCATCTCTTATATGCCAGCTGGTAAAGGTGCAAAAATGAAAATGCATATTTTTGTTGAAGGTAATATTTTATTCTAAAGGAAAATATAAACAATCAATACTTGGCCCTTGTTTTATGGAGCATAGTCATGCTCTTGCACAGTTTTAAACTAAATGTATTTTTTGAAATTACCAAAAAATACTTAAAATTGGCAAAATCCAACACAATAAAATTTCCACAAGCAAAACACAGCCAAATAAATAATTGATTCAGGAAAAGTGCTAAAAATGCAGACTTACTTGCTTACAGAAATACACACGTATATGCACAGTAACACGCATATATAGACACATATACATAGATATATGCACACATGCACGCGTGCAATGCAGGTATCACAATGAACAAGGGCAAAAGAGTTCCTCACAAGTTCCTCATTATGTTGTTTGTACTTAAAAGAATGTCATAATTCCTGTCCAAGCATTTTGGAAGGATCAACTACGACTAGAATGCAAATCACTGCTGACACAAAAATGCATCATAATGCTCAAGAAAATAGAAGATTCTAATCAAAAGATGCTCTTTAGAGAAGATCCCTTACACAGTGTTGTAATAGTTCCACCAGGCTATGACTGGTTTAATCCATTTTACCTACAATTTACCAATTCATCACATTCCATCTAGATGCATATTAGAAAGTAATTTAGTCAAATTTCTTACCAAGAGAAGCCAACTGTTGCTTCTTCCCAGTCCCCGGTGGGCAGCCTCTACCTCTCTTCTGAGTTGAGGTTATAGTACTGCCGGAGACAATGCCAATGACACACTCCCCTCTAGTCCATATTTCCGTGGCCTTCACCTTTTCCTTTTAACAGGCTCACCAGCCAATGGCACAGCAGAGGTGGTGCCCACATGTACACCATGAGGTAACATTGGTGTTGAAGGCTCCATTGGTAATGTTGATCCAAGGGTACTGGGTCCAATATTTGATTGAAATGGCATTGTCGTACTAGCTAAAGCATTGACACCCGATGGCACGTTTAAACCGGAATGTGCCCCAGAACCAGGGCCAGCCATCCCTCTCTGCATATAGAATGAAGCAGAGCCAGATATCGCCATAGCATCTCATCGATCCATTCGTTGACTACATACAGAATGAACTCTCAGACGAATCCAGACCTAAGTTTCAAGCGATTGGAAACGGACTCCTCTATCTTCACTAAGCTTAAAGTCCACAGGCGAACTCCACAAAATTTGGAATAGTGCCCAAAAATCTTGGTTTTCTACAGGATATCTATCTTGAACACGAAAAGGCGTGTACCTAAGCAAAACTTTAGGTGAACATTTGTTGTAATTAACATAAAAATGAAAGGACAGAAGAAGATAACAGCCCCTGAAAAAATTCAAAAAAAAAAACGCAAAGAAAGCTGCAGATTACAAGGAATGCCTGAAGATTTAAAAAAAAAATAATAGATGAAAATTAACAAGGAAAACAAGGAAACCAAGAAAACAAGATTGAAATCTGAAAAGCCAAGAAAGTGAAGAAAAGACAGTAATGTAAGCTATTTTTACAGCCTAACAAACAAGAAGCAACAAAAAAGGCTTCATTTTGAAGATAAAGCAGAACGGAAATAAGGTCCACAATCGCACCAGCCCCAATCACTCGTAAACATAAACCTTGAACACCAAGCATCTTGTAAGCCCACCCCAACTTCGAAACACCAAAATAGAAGTCTCAGAACAAAAAATATCAAGTCAATGGCTTTAGAGACCCCAAACCCAGTTCTCAAAACACAACGAAGATTTCGAAAACGCAAACATGATAACTTCCATTCTTTCCACGCAGAAAGCTTTCAAAACAAGATAGAAAGGGGACCAAAAAAAAAAAAGTGTTAAAGATCGAACACTTTTTAACTCTCTCTCTCTCTCTCACGCCCCCTTTCCTCTAATAAGAAAACGAGAGAAAATCTGAAAGGTCCGCCAGAAACTTGGAAGGAGAGAGAATCAAAAGTGCAATTTTGTTCTGTGTTTTCAGTGTTTTGTAATCTCCTTTTTCCTTTTTTCCAACGGAGAGGGGAGGGAATTTTCATTAGACCAGTCACATAAGTCTGCATTTAAATTAAACTTTTATTTCTAAATTTTATTTGGGTGACTGCTCTTTCTTATTATATCCAATTGTTATTGTATTCTCTATTAAGATATTTAATAAAAATAAATATATGTTTTGGACATTTTAATTTTGACAAACACTGTAGGCCATCAACTAGCTTGATGGCAAATTGAGAGAGTACTTCATTCACTCATTGGTGTGATCATTGCAATTTCCTGTACCTCTGCTATTTATCTCGCTTGTATATTTTTTTTCACATATTTAAGTAATCTTGCCTTCAAAAAATTTGAAGGGTTGGGAGGAGACAGTCATCAAGCAAGAACAGTGGGATGAGAGCCAATCTGAAATGAAAATATCGCTGCCATCCATGCCTTCCCTCTACATTATCTCATTTCTATTTCGAGCAAGTGAAGAAATTCATAGGATTGGAGGTCATGTGCTTCACAAATCAATTCTGCAAAAACTTGCTTTGCAATTACTGGAAAATCTCTGTTACCACTGAACTCAGCCCTGCCTTTGGTTCTGCGGTACCCACGCCCGTCCATCCGTGACAGCGTCATTCCAGGGTGCACCGACTGAGGCCTCACCATAACTTTCCAATTTCTTCTTTTTTCAATAAAAAGAAAAATGGCTTTAACCGTACTTCAAAGTTGAGATTTATAATCTCATCATCGATTTCAATACCAGTAGATTATAATTTTTTTTGGTAACATTTTAAAAAACTAGAACTCTATTTTGACAATTCACACAAATTGATGCCCACGAACAAGCCTTTAAATATGCATTCAACGATTGGTAAAACGAAGTAATTTCAAAGCTTTTAATATAAAAAGTTAAATGTCCTCCTTTATTTCGTCAACGAGGAATCGATGGTCAGCGCTGACCAAAATGAAGCCAAGAGAGTTGGAGTCGGGCATTATCTTCGCTTTTTAACGTCAAAGTTATTGTTACGGGGGCGTTATTTTAATGGAAGTTATTAAAAAATATGTAAATGAATAACTCACTAGACCTTTTAAGTGTTGTTAAAGTGACAACCGATATGACAAAACTCACTGATCCCAGTCACTTTTTAACATCTGCGCGACTTACCGAGGTCAACTTGTAATGCCACCGTGTGTGACAGCCTTCTCTCTTCCTCTTTCTATGCCTGACATTTTCTCTCTCCGATCTCTTTCTCTGTGCTTCAGATATTTCCAACTCCGTCTCCTACTCGTTTCTCACTCCTGACTCTCCTACCCAAACAATTTCTCGCTCCTCCGTGATCTTTCTCTCTAATCCTTTCACTCTCTATCTCACTGTCATCTCTTTCAAAGTTTTGTAACTTGAAGAAAAAAACTCACAAGAAAATTGAGGTAAAAAAAATTGACTAAACCACATATAGTCGTTTCACTTACATAGAGCCGTAGAATTTGAACTATTAAAAGCTTTTGGAAAACAGAAACACTTCCTTTTTTTTTTCATGTTAAGAATTTTTTTCTAGACATCTTTCCTTCTTTCTTTCTTTTTTCTTCTTCTGTTTTCTTTTTTCTTTTTTTTTTCATGTTCCTTTCCTGGATTTGGATTTCTTGTTTCTGTCTTTTGCACCTAATTATGAAAAACGTTTATACCTCTCAAGTGGAGTAGACATCAGCCATGCTTCTCATCGCATGTTAACTGGGAATTAGGGCACTTTTACGTAATGCGCTGCCTCCTCCTACAAGCTGCCTAAGTCGACAGCTTTGCTGTCCGGCACAAGTTTTCTAAGTTATTTTTGTTAAATTAATTGATATAAGTGGTTCTTTTTATTTAAAATATAATTAAATATAAAATATTTAATATGATAGTCAGTTAAATATAATAATAATTTGAGTTATTGAATTTAAAATCTCTCTACTCTCCCCATTAAAAATAACAGTTACAGAAAAAAAAGGAATCACTCTCCCTGTTAAAAATAAAGATTATAAGAGAAAAGGGAATCACTCTCTCCGTTAAAAACCATTAAGAGAAGAGGGAATCACTCTCCCTATTAAAGACCATTAAGAGAAGAGAAAATCACTCTCTTCATTAAAGACTATTAAAAACAACCGTTACAAAAAAATAAAAGGGATGTGATTTTTTTCATTACAGAGTTTTCTTTTCCTCTTCTCAACCATTAGAGAAAAATTGAGAAAAGAAAAAGGGAAAAGGGGAAGAATAGGAGAAATTCATCAAAAGGTAAAATCAGAGAAGGATTCTCATCTTCACAGAAGGAACCCGACATCATAGACAGAAGTATATGAAATTTATTACGATTTACGTATTAGTATTCATATAAAAAAAAATCTTGTATTATAAAATTGAGAATTTTAGAAAAGGAAATTCTCTCTTATTATTTTAATAATTGCTATTACAGTGGGTTTGTGAATACTATATTTTGCCATAAAAGATGAATCGGCCGGCGCTGAAAAGAAAAGGAAAACGGCCGGCGTCGAAAGGAAAAGAAACCGCCGGCGTTGAAAAGAAAAGAAAAGCCGACGACCTTTGCCGTTTGCCAAAAAAAAAAATTATTGTTCTTTCCCTGAATGTCCACCGTCGACCTTTTTCCTTTCCGAATCTGATTTTTTGCACCGTTAGAGTTGTCGTGGTCAATGGAAAGAAAAAAATTAATAAATATAAGAATCCGGCTAATAGTACCCTACTAGCATTTGTTGGCGTGCGAAATTAGACGGTTACCAGAATAGTACCCGGCATATTGATCGGTGTTAACCCAAAAAGGAATTTATTTTCTGTATTATTGATTATTTATTAATGTTTTGTCAAATTGAATGATCTCAATAATTAAAAATTTTGAAATTTATTGAAATCATATTGATAACAATCAAATATTGAAAGTTTATTGGTTAACAAAGTAACCTAACTTAAAAGGATTCAAATATTTAATTGTAAATTTTAATTATTCATTTCTTTAGATGCTAATGAAATGTTATACAGATTTGAAATGAACAATTATGATTATTAATTATAAGACTAGGAGATCATCCAAAAATGGATCATTGCTTATAATTAATAATACTAAAAGAGATTCATTGATATACTGGGTAAATATGATTGTATATCCAAAGATAACATTCATGTTAACTCTAGTATGATTGATTGATCTATCAAAGTATATCTAAATTAGCATCATCATTGATTAAAGTTATATATTTGAGGATCACCCAAAGGTGAACTTAAATACATAATCAGAGTTGATCTAAATCCATTTAAGTTTATTCAAAGCATTAATGTGTAAATTTGGATTATGTTTACAGCTTCCAATAACATGTTCGCCTTAGGCAATGCGATGATCAAATTCAATGGACTGAATTATGCGGAATGGTCTGAGCATATTCAGTTTCACTTAAACATTTTGGGTTTGGACTTAGCAATCATCTCAAATGAAAAGCTTGCAGCCATTACTGAGACTAGTACAGAATCTCATAAGTCTCTGCATGAGGCTTGGGAACGGTCTAATAGGCTGAGTTTGAATTTGATGCGAATGACGATAGCTGAAAATGTTAAGTCATTGATGCTTAAGACAGAAAATGCAAGGGAATTTATGATGAGAATTAAGGAATACTCTCAATCAGATATAGCTGATAAATCCATTGTAGGAAGCCTAATGAGTGAGCTGACGACCAAGAAATTTGATTGGTCACAGTCTATTCATGATCATGTGACTAGTATGGCTAATCTAGCAGCAAAGTTGAAAATAATGGGCATGGATGTGAGTAAATCCTTTTTGGTACAATTCATCATCAACTCACTGCCTCCTGAATTTGGTCAGTTCCAAGTGAATTATAACACTATCAAAGAGAAATGAAACCTTCAAGAAATTAAGGCTATGTTAGTTTAGGAGGAAGGGAGATTAAAGAAGATGAAGGATCACTCTATTCATCTTACTGTTCATAATGATGCTAGCAGTAGCAAGTCTAGACCACATAAAAAGGATAAGAAGAAGGACAAAGCCTTTATGAAAGTCACTAGAGGTCAGATTCATAAGGATCATAAATGCTTCTTCTGTAAAAGGATTGGTCACTTTAAAAAAGATTGTCCAAAAAGAAAGGTTTGGTTCGAAAAGAAAGGTATGTACTGTATATTAGTATGTTTTGAATCAAATATAATTGAAGTACCTAATAATACTTGGTGGTTAGACTCTGGAGCTACTATTCATGTGTCACATATTATACAGGGATTCCTTTCAATCCAGCTTATAACAGGAATTGAGAAATTCCTTTATATGGGAAACAGAATGAAGGCACGAATAGAAGGAATTGGGACGTACAAATTAATTTTGGATACTAGGTGTCACCTAGATCTGGAAAAGTGTCTCTATGTTCCTGAATGTGCTAGAAATTTAGTTTCTGTTGCAAAGTTGGATGAAGTAGGATTTAACCTTAAGATTGGAAACGGTACATTTTCATTGTATAGACATTCATACCATTATGGATCTGGTACTTTGGTTGATAATTTGTACTGTTTTAATCTTGATGTTATGTATACTGATTCTTTATTTCTTGTTGAGTATAATATAGGTAACAAACGTAATGCACATGATGACAGTTCTGCTTTCTTATGGCATCAAAGATTAGGTCATATATCCAAAGAAAGGATATTGAGGTTGGTGAAAGGTGATATCCTACCTCAATTGGATTTTACTGATTGGGAGGTATGTGTTGACTGTATAAAAGGGAAACAGACAAGACACACATCAAAGAACCCAGCCATGAGAAGTAATGAGCCTTTAGAATTAATACACACTGATATTTGTGGCCCATTTGATATGTCATCATGGGGTGGTGAGAAATATTTCATCACGTTTATAGATGACTACTCACGATATTGTTATTTATATCTATTGCATGAAAAGTCTCAGTCAGTAAACGCCCTAAAGGTGTTTATAAATGAGGTGGAAAGGCAGTTAGATAAAAAAGTGAAAGTGATTAAGTCAAACAGAGGTGGTGAATATTATGGAAAATTCAATGAAAGTGGACAATGTCCTGGTCCATTTGCAAAACTTCTTGAAAGTCGAGGCATATATGCACAGTATACAATGCCTGGTACACCACAACAGAATGGTGTAGCGGAAAGGCGGAATCGCACACTTATGGATATGGTTAGGAGCATGTTAAGTTGCAGTACTGTACCTTTATCCTTGTGGATGCATGCATTAAAAACTACTGCATATCTGTTGAACAGGATTCTTAGTAAGGTTGTCCCTAAGACTCCTTATGAGTTATGGACAGGTAGGAAACCCAGTTTAAGACACCTTCATGTTTGGGGTTGTTCAGCAAAAGTAAGAATATATAATCCACATGAAAGAAAACTTAATGCAAAAACCATTAGTGGTTACTTCATTGGCTATCCTGAAAAGTCTAAAGGATATAGGTTCTATTGTCCTAACCATAGTACTAGAATAGTTGAGTCTGGCAATGCTTAGTTTATTGAAAATGGTCAATTCAGTGGGAGTGGGGAATCACGAAAGGTGGATATTAGAGAATTACAAAATGAAAGATCCACAGTGAGTACTTTTACTCAAGTTGTTATCCCCACACCAAGTGTTTCTACTCAAATTGTTGTTCCTTTTGTTGCATCACAGTTACGCAACATGCAAAGACAACAAATTGATATTCGAAACACACAAGGTGAACACATAAGTGATGAACCAAGTGACAATATGCAAGTCACAAATGAGCAAGTGATACCACAAGAAATGACATTACGGAGGTCTACAAGACAGAAAAGATCAGCCATATCGAATGATTATGTGGTTTACTCACTTGAACATAAATCTGAATTAAGCATTGATAAAGATCCAGTCTCATTTAAACAAGCCATGGAATGTAATGATTCTGAAAAAGTGGTTCAATGCCATGAAAGAAGAGATAAAATCAATGGATGTAAATCAAGTCTGGGAACTAGTGGAGTTGCCTGAAAGATCAAAACGAGTTGGCTGTAAGTAGGTCTTCAAGACCAAGCGAGACTCAAAAGGCAACATCGAAAGGTATAAGGCTAGACTTGTTGCCAAAGGTTACACTCAAAAGGATGGTATTAACTATAAGGAGACTTTCTCTCCAGTCTCTAAGAAAGACTCCTTAAGAATCATTATGGCTTTGGTGGCTCACTATGACCTAGAGCTCTACCAAATGGATGTAAAGACCACCTTTTTGAATGGTGACTTAGAAAAGGAAGTGTATATGGACCAACCTGAAGGTTTTATAACCACAAGGAAAGAAAATTTGGTGTGTAAATTAAAGAAATCGATATATGGATTGAAACAAGCCTCCCGACAATGGTATATTAAGTTTAATAATACCATTACATCATATGGTTTTGTAGAGAACACCGTTGATCGGTGTATCTATATGAAGGTCAGTGGGAACAAGTTCATTATATTAGTCCTATATGTCGATGACATTCTTTTGACTGCTAATGACATGGGTTTGTTGCATAATGTTAAGAAATTTCTCTCTGAAACTTTTGAAATGAAAGATATGAATGAGGCATCCTATGTGATAGGAATAGAAATATTTCGCAATAGATCACAAGGATTGTTAGGATTGTCTCAGAAAGACTATATCAATAAAGTATTAGAGAGATTTAGAATGGAAAATTGCTCTATAGGAATAGTTTCAATTCAGAAAGGGGACAAGTTCAGTGAGTTGCAATGTCCAAAGAATGATTTGGAACGAAAATCAATGGAATCCATTCCTTATGCATCGCTGGTTGGAAGTTTGATGTATGCTCAAACATGTACTCGGCCAGACATTAGTTTCGCTGTCAGAATGTTAGGTCGATATCAAAGTAATCCTGGAATAGATCATTGGAAAGCCGGAAAGAAAGTAGTTAGGTACTTACAAGGCACTAAGGATTATATGCTTACTTATAAAAGATCAAGTCATCTTGAAGTAGTAGGCTACTCGGATTTAGATTATGCTGGATATGTAGATTTATTCGAGGAAATCTACATTTGGTTACATGTTTCTGCTGGCCGGAGGAGCAGTTTCATGGAAAAGTGGGAAGCAGTCTGTCATTGCTACTTCCACTATGGAGGCTGAATTTGTAGCATACTTTGAGGCTACTATTCATGCATTATGGTTGCGGAATTTTATCTTAAGGCTTGGTTTGGTCGACAATATAGAAAAGCCGTTAAGAATTTATTGTGATAATTCTGCAGCTGTTTTCTTCTCTAAGAATGATAGGTATTCTAAAGGTGCGAAACATATGGATTTGAAATACCTATCTGTTAAGGAAGAAGTACAAAACCAAAAAGTGTCTATTGAGCATATTGGTACTGAATTGATGATAGCGGACCCGTTAACTAAAGGTTTGCCACCGAAAACATTTACTAGACATGTTGAACGGATGGGCATTATGGATAGGTCCTCATTCTCTTGAAAGTTAATGTTTTGTACTGCTCATATCATTGTGACACTTATGAATTCAATTAAGGTCATGGTTTTGTTGCGCTTTTGTTATCTACATTAAGTTGTATACAGTTATAGTTTGTGAGATAACTAATAGTGTATTTGGAAATGACAATTTAAAGTCTCAATGTTCCTTGGTAAAGTTATTATGAATTATGATGATTATGTGATATATGGAAGGAATCATATCGCTAAAAGATATGTGACCGCCATGATCCAATCATCTTAATTCAATCAAGTATTATGGTTTGATGATCTTTAAGTATGGTGCACACTTATTCGTTATTGATTCATCAAGTCATAACATGGGCCAAGTAGGAGATTGTTAAATTAATTGACATAAGTGGCCCTTGTTATTTAAAGTATGACCAAATATAAAAGGTCTAATATGATGGTCGGTTAGACATAATGGTAATTTGGGTCATTGGGTTTAAAATCCTTCCACTCTCCCCATTAAAGATAACGGTTACAAGAAAAGAGGGAATCACTCTCCCTATTAAAGATAACGGTTATAAGAGAAGAGAGAATCACTCTCCCCATTAAAGACCATTAAGAGAAGAGGGAATCACTCTCCTCATTAAAGACCATTAAGAGAAGAGAGAATCACTCTCCGCATTAAAGACAACCGTTACAGAAAAATAAAAGGGACGTGATTTTTTCCATTACAGAGTTTTCTTTTCCTCTTCTCAACCATTAGAGAAAAACCGAGAAAAGAGAAAGGGAAAGGGGGAAGAGTAGGAGAAATTCATCAAAAGGTAAAATCAGAGAAGGATTCTCATCTTCACAGAAGGAACCCGACATCATGGACAGAGGTATGTGAAATCCATTATGATTTGCATATTAGTATTCATATAAAGAAAAAATCTTGCATTACAGAATTGAGAATTTTAGAAAAGGAAATTCTCCCTTATTGTTTTAATAATTTTGCCTTAGCAAACCCATCTTTCTGATTGCCATTCTTTTTCAACCTCCGATTTTTATTTTTTATTTTTTTATTGATCTTGAATCTTGCAAAACATTGTTAAATTAATTAATACAAGTAGTCCTTATTATTTAAAATATAATTAAATATAAAAAATTTAATATAATAGTCAATTAAATATAATAGTAATTTAGATCATCGGATTTAAAATCTCTCTATTTTCCTTATTAAAGATAATGATTATAGAAAAATAAGAGATAACTCTTTATATTAAAGATAACAGTTATAAAAAAAAAAAAGACGTGATTTTTTTCATTATATCTTCTTTTCCTCCTCTCCACCATCAGAGAAACCAAAAAGAAAAGAAAAAAGAAAAAAAAAGAGTAAGAGAAATTCATCAAAAAGTAAAATCAAAAGAGAATTCTTATTGAGAATTCTTATTTTTGCAATAGGAACTTAACATTATGGATAGACGTATATAAAATTTATTACAATTTGTATATTAGTATTTATATAAATAAAAAATTCTATATTATAGAATTTGAAAATTTTAATAAAAGAAATTCTCTTTTTTTTTAACAAGCATTGCCCGGCTCTAGGCTCCATTCAACAGCGTCATGTTCTTGCTCTCGCTATCAAGGAAAAATAAAAAAGAAAAAAAATGCATCAATAAGCATACTAATTAAAAAAAATGTGGGTTAAATATAACTATTAAATCTTTTAATAAATGTTATCATCTCAAATATTAATTTTTTAAATATTAAAATTAAATATATTTAAAACTCATGATTCAATTAATATGAAATAATTTGAAATATTATTATATCATTAAAAATACTATTTATTCAAAATATTATAATAGTTATTTATGTTTAATGATCAATATAATATATTTTAATTGAATTAAGTGAAAAAATATAAGAAGTTTTTAATTAATAATATTAAAATATTTTTAAATAATATTTTTATTAAAAATTTATTTATAATATAACTCGATTAATTTATAATAATTTTATATATTATTATATTATTAAAAATAATAATTTTAAATATAATTTAAATATTAATAAATATATTTAATTTAACTTATATAATTATATGTATGTGTGTCTCTCTATATATAATTAGTTTCTTTTTCTCATAATATATACTAAAATTTTATTTAAAAATATATAATTATAATAAAATTTACGAAAAAAAAATTATTTATTAAATTTAGACAAACTTTTTAAATGTATAAATAATTCTAAATTGTATGAAATTAAGTATATTATTTATAATATTATTTATATAAATATATTTAATTTTAAAATTAAAAAATTAATATAATAATAATAATTTTATTAAAAAATCTAACATAGTGCACATTTGATAACTATATGAGTAAATTTTCTTGCGGCCCCTGGTCCATCATAATAATAGATGGTTACCTTGTTTTATATAGACATTGAACAATAGTCTTAGTATGGCATTTAGAGAGCTAATTGATTGAGATTAGCCATACATAAATTGGAATACACGCCTAGATCAGTATGTAAAAGAAAAGGCATGCTGAAAAGGCATGTGCCGGCGACTGAAGGCATGTGCCGGCGACTGAAGATGACCAGCGTGGCATAAAACAGAGACCAGTTCTCAACTCATCACTGGCAAATTTTGAGCTCACCAGTACCAAATAACGAGTCGGCAAACGATTGATTCCCTGCCAATCTTTGACCAGCCTGTCAAATATAATCCACGGTAATTGGAATGGCAATTGTTACTCGCAGGCAGCAAAACGCTGAATAAACGCACAATACAGAAGCAAAAGTAAAATCCACGATGCTTTCTTTTGGCGCTGATGTGAAGTATTTTGACCTGTAAATAACAACTTTTTGCTTTGTACATTGCTTTTAATGTCTAATATGATATGTATTTTAAACGTTTCGTGTTATTTAGAAGGAAATTAATATAATTTTTAATATCTTTAAAATTAATAAAGGAAAAATGCTTGGTGGAGATAAGTGGGCGATAGAATATGAGAAAACAGAAAAAGACCAGTGGTTGGAAAGTCAAGAGTGTGTTGGTTTGTCGTGCAACCCTCAATCCTGTATTTGTAGAGGTTTTCAACGATGAAACAAGTTTTGATTCGACCCTTTTCTTTGTCTGGAACTATCAATCCATAACCATTTATTATTTAGGCATTCACTCCGGAACAATATCATTATTCTTTAAGTAAGGGTGAGTCGCATGAATTCCCATGTTCATTCGTGCCGTATATTCCCAGTTTCAAATTATAGCCTGCATGCATATCATTCCTGCTTTTATTTATCATCTTTTTCACTGCTGTTCACGTAACGGCGTAGTCTCTGCCTTCTCATGGTGGACAAGCCTCAAGAAGCTGTAAGTAATGCTATGTAAGCTCAAATCATTCCCCCTGTATGGTATGTTGCAACTCATCTTCAATCTGTTGCCCTTGCTGCACGTGGAATGGAACGTGAAGCACAGCTAGCACTCAATGAGGGTGCAAATCTTGAGGCCCCAGGCTGGGGCGAGGCCAAGAAGAATGCAACCTCTGGATAGATGAGGTCTGCTAATTGTGGGATTCTATTTCTGAAGATGACTACATGGTGGGCAGACTCAGTGGTTTTCAGTTCACCCAGAGGAAGCTTCATTTAAACTCATAACCCGGTCAAAGAACACCAGATGCCATCACCGATGATTTTCTATAATGAGGTTGCTAAGCTTCCGAAGAAGTAATGTTTATGCATGCAGGGTCTGGCCTTTCTTTCCTGAAGTCACGGGAGAAATTCCTTATTTCTGTAGTTTCATTGTTTGTGCGTATGGCTCTAAATTTTCCTCTTCGACGGTAGACAAAAGAACCATTGTTAATCTATTTGCTTATTATTGGAAAAGGGAAATAAACTCCGAGTAAAGTCATTAACAAGGTTATAACTGTACACAGATGCTGTCCCTGCCTGTGTAATTCTTGCGCAGCAAAAGGGTTAGATACGCTACTGGCTTACACTAATGACATTCTGACTCGGAAACTTACCTGCCTTAAGACTGTCAAATTTATCACGATTAGAGTTAGGTATCAGTTTGGTGAACCCCACGTCTCGCTCCTCTTTGATGAGGCAACCACACATCCAGGACAGTACTTAAAAAACCGGCAATGCTACCCCATGGTAATGGGTCCTTTGCCAGAACAGGAAAATATTGCAATATGTCAGACTAGTAGTCGTGTAACAGCAAATACGTTACAAAAACTTGCAATTCAAATTTCGAAGAACACGGGCATTGCAACACAAATTCATCAATGGACTTCTGTTACACAAATAATATCAAGGTTCCAAACATTTTAGAGAGAGAGGGAGAGAGGACATAATGATACATTACAAGGTCACTTTAGCAGTTCGAAATGATTCCTTTGTTCTTCCGTAGTAGATCGGATCATTTCCGGGGGAGGTGATAAAATTCCAGCCAAAAGCTGATCCCCCAACAATAGAATTTTGATTCACACCATCATCAGTCTGCTGCCTTTGGGGTTTTTCAGGCGGAAGAATTGACCTGAAAGGCTTATTGTCAGATGGTTTTCTGAAGGTTGTCTCCAGTTGAGGCTGATTCACTGGCATAACATCTGGGAGCTGATCTTGGACCTCTGGGCCAGCTCCATTTTCACATGCCAAAGAATGGCCTTCAGTTGTAGTCTTAGACTTTGTTATAGTGTCTGTTTCTGCTGTCATCTGCCTGTAAAGTTCCATTAGCAGCTTCATCTCTGCAAAGGGCAACAAGTTATCTCAATTTCATGCAACTAGCAGATGCATTCTTATTACTGTCCAGATTTCCATAGTCAAGTATGCCCACACTTAAAAGAACCAAAATTGCATACTGATGAGCTTACTTTCTCGAAGTTCATCAGCTCCCTTGCAGCTCCGGAAGTCCACTGTTCTGAGAACCTTAAAGAAAGCAGCAGACCTTCAGGGACACATAGAAAATTGATGTACCAACTAGGCAACAGGTGGTCTGATTTAACAGTCTGTACAGCTACACAAACTGTAAAACCAAGTACTAATATCTACAATGCCACATAATTTACAAATCCCATGATGCTGAGGCAAGACCTCCATAATGCAAACTGAATCTCACAGAGGCCGCAAATAAGGGGGGACTCAAAACAATTCCTCCTCAGGATAATAAGTTTAATCAGGCAAGTATTTCTGATTTAGTACCCAAAATTTATAAGGACCTCCTTAATAATCTATCTTGGCCATGGGGCAAACAGGGGTCTCCAAAATTATAACTTTACAAGACCAATCATGACTGCTCTAGTGAACAAGGGATTCTTAGCTCCCAGTCAGACCAAACAAATGCAATCACAATAGAATCCCGAAATGGAATGATCATCTCTCACCGTGAAATGAATGTCTCTTTTAGCACAGCAAAATGTACTATAATTCTATCTCCAGACCCGGAAATGAACCAAAAACGAAAAAACGAAAAAAGAAAAAAAACTAAAAAAAGGAAACAAATAGATCTCTCTGTCTCTCGCTCTTTCAAGCTCGCTCCGTCTATCAGTCTAGTACAAGACTCTGGCAGAAGCATTTAATAGGATAACATAAGGTGTGGGGTTCCTGCGCTAACCTCGACCACATGGGGACGAATGTCTTTGACAACAGCACGCATCTTGAAGTGGCCACAATCAAGAACATGGCCATCCCCGTCGAGCGGTGTTTTCTTGGTCTCAGAAGAAGGAGGAGGAGGGGAAGGAGGAGGAGGTGGTGGTGCTCCTGCTGCTGTTGGCGGCGGCGTAGGCGGCGACGGTGGCGGCTCGGTAGGGCCGGCTGGGGCTGTTTCTGGTTGTGGGTCCGGGTTGGGGTTTGGGGCATCCGTCGGAGAGTGGTCCTCAACCGGCTGTGGTTCTTCCATGGATTTGAAACCTGAAAGCGTGAGGAGTTTCAGCAATTGAGTCAAAATATGCAATAATATTACCGGTTAGAAGTGACTACTTACCGTTCAGAGAAAGGGCCCAGAACCGTCTGGTTAGATTTGAGCCGAGAGAACGAGATTAACTAGAAAGTATAAGCTGAAACAAAAATTCACCTTAACCCAATCTTATCTACGCTCTCAATTACTTTCAGAGTACATCAAATAACAACAACAACAATAATAATAGAAGATTATTAGGCCTTTGTCCTGGTTTCGTTAAGACCGAATAGATTTAGGACTTAGGAGCAATTTAAATTTCTCACAGATAGTTATGTTTCGAATACACACAACTAGTTACAATCTAATTCTCATATCTCACATAACATAAAAAAAAATTTTAAATTATATAAATATAAATATTATATACTACAACAGTCTATTTTTTAAGAAAAAAGTAATGATGTATCAACGTCGATCCGACTCTAATTCTAATGTCTCTTACCAAGTGTTTCGTGCGGAAGAAATAGACAGAGGAGATCTCAATTTTTCACGAGAACGTCGATAAATTTAGTAAGAGAAAATATCATAAATGAGTTATATCTCAGATACAGATGAATTAAGTATGATTCGACTCTCGTATCTCATATTGGATAGAAAAAGAGAAATTTTGGGTTATATAAGTGTGAGTACTACACACTTTAATAAATTATTTTTTAAGAAAAAATTAATGACCCGTGACTTAATCGGATTCGAATTTTTACATTAATTTTTTTCTAAATTAGGAAAACAAAATTATATATATATAGAGGAGACGAAGTGCAACCACTAATATCTAATTGATAGGCATTTTTCATAGAGAAAATTAAATTAAGATGCCCATGTATAACTACCAATTTGACCACAGGAACTATAACTTTATTCCAACAATGCCTTTTTATATGTTATAAAAAGGGTATTGTTTTTGTACATTTTTAAATAATGTAGTTTTGGTAAGCTTGCATTGCAATAATGCTGATCTTGTTGGTGCATACTTTGCTGTAATGCAATGCCCTGTTGATTTTTAAATAGTTCGGTTGCATTATTTGTTTAAGGAAAATACAGTAAATTAATAAACTAAGTATAACATACTGGCCTCAAGTATAAAATTTAGAGTGAATATACAGTTTGAATTCTAAAATTACTCTTGTTAACTCTCTTTCCTTGATTTAATTGGACAAAAAATAATTATTTGTGTGTCGTTTGTACTAAATGGTTGATTTTTCAATTAATTTCGTTGCCTTATTTTTTGTCGCTGTTATATTGGTTACGGTTAACGAGAGCGTGTAGACATTGCAAGTGAGCACACTCATCAATTTTTTAACAATAATTTCAACAATCACTTGTTTATTATTTTAAAATTCTATTTGGCAATTAGTTAAACTCATAGTGTGTACAAACTTTGAAATTTAAAAATTAAGAGAGAATCATTTTATGAGAATTTCAAGAATATAACTTTATTTTCAAGAAAATGTTCAACTATTACAGACTTTTCCTTTCGATTTCTCTAACAAGATTACATATTTATAGATACAAAGTTGTGAATTTAAATAACTTTGGAATCCAAATAATGGAAGCAATTACATCAGATTTTGAATAATTGAAGAGTAAGTGCCATTCTTCGTTATAGTCGACATTTTCCTTTTTAAAGAAACAAAAATTCCCTTAACCATACAACTATTTAATTAAATCTTAGTCATAATTTGGGTCTTTATTGTCACAATATTTATCATTCACTTATTCTAATGAATTTTCTTCTCAAATTTGACAAGACTTTTTTTTAACTTTATTTATATTCTTATTGGGATATACTAAATGCTAAGTTTGCTTAAATTTTGCTTTTTGTAGTTAAAAAAGTGGTGATTTTATCTTTTGAAAGCCCTAATCTATATTCTCCTAGTGTAATCTAATTATAATGATTCACTATAACTTTTAAATTGGGTTGATCTTTTGGCACACCGTTCCACCATTTAAGGTTAATTTGTCTTACTAACCTTTCTGGGTAAAGGGTAGGGAAAGGTTCTTCAATTGCATAATTCCAACTCAAGATCCATGGGAGTTTAAATGTAATGGCAAAAATACAAATAATAGAAATTGGTCTTGACCATCATTTTGATTAATAGGAATATCCCGCTACTATGTGATTACCATATTTTTTTGTTTTAATCCAAAATTTCTTCACTATTCATAGATACAGTTTGGGAAATCTATCAATATGTTGTAATGAAAATGAAGAAACCATTAATGATTCTAATTTCTCATGTATAACACAATTGTCCATGTACCAATATAAGGGATATGTAAAAAAAAAAAAGTTATAAATTTTTATGAATTTTTATAATTAGATCTTTAATTTATTTTTATTTGAATTTTATACTTTTTAAATTCTTTTTTGAATTGGTTAATTTTGAATGGAAAATGGTCAAATTATTAATAATTTTTATTTATTCAGTGTACAATTTTTAACAATTTTAATTACTTTTCATTAAAAAATGACTAATTTGTAACAAATTTAAAAAATATAAGAGTTAAATAAAAATATAAAAAGATTCATGACTTAATTGTAAAAATTTATAAAAGTTTAGAACTAATTTTTTTGTATATTCCTACAATATAATCATGATACTTATATACTAATGGAATAAATTCTTGAGATAATTCTTTGTAGTAAAGGGTTGGGACTTCATTTTCCTTTGCATAAGTGAGTTTGGTCCAATCCTTCACGTTTAAGACAACTTATTTTCAATTTTGAATAAGCAATTCAGTTTAGGTCTTTAAGTTCTCTTATATGTATAATTTTACCAAATTTAGTATTTTTAAGTATAAACTCATAAAAATGTTTGATTTTACTATTGTTTTCATTTATAACATGAGAATTATAGGTAAAATTTCTTGAAAAATTTTGTTTAAAATATGGAGTTTGGCTTGGTAGACATTGTTCTTTTTTAGTAAACAAACGAGGATGGTATTAAGTTTAACAAAATAGATAAAAGGAGCTTTTTATTTGCTAGTAACAGATAAAAGGGGGAATTAAGGCAACAATGTTGATCTTTATGAGTTTGGTCTAACTAAAAGATTTAAAAGAGTAGGAGATAGAGGCCTAAAGGATTTATTAGTATTTATTAAGGGAGTAACTTATGGTCTTAACTATAAAGTTTGATTATAAATTTTTGGTTTAATATCTTCATAGGCAATTTGGCCAAAGTAGTAAATTTATTTGTAGAGGATAAGGATAATTCCTACATTAAACCTTTTTGTACAACCATTTTGAATGAGCTTCGAATAACTTTATTACCATTCATCTTAGTAACTTTTTTTTTCCATTTATTAAAAAACTCTTTAGAAAGAAAATAAAAAAGATAATTAGAATTTCTTTTAATGAATTATATGTCAAAATCAAAATTTGAAAGTAAAATTTGTCATTGTGCAAAATTTTGTTTTGAAAATAAAATTTTAACATTATTTTCTAAAACAAATATTACTAGTTGATAGTCAATACATAATAAAAATGATTTATTAAAAACATCAATTTTAAAAGTCATTATATATAAAATAATGCTCAAAACTCTTTTTAATAGTAAAATAATTAGTTTGTGAGTCTTGCCAAATACTTGGATGGTGTTGTACCACACATTCATTGTTACTAACCTTTTATTTTAATATTTGTTTATATTTTAAATTTGAAGCATATGTTTTTATGATTAGAAAAGCATTAGAATAAAAGATTCCTAAACAAGGTCATGTTTTGGCGAAAGATTTTATTTTTTAAATTATTTATGTCATTTTATTATTCCATTCTAATGAATTTTTTCTAAGTCTTTTATATATAGGAAGACACATCATTCTAAGATTAAGGACAAAATAAAAAATATAATTAAAACATTCTCAAAATCTTTGTAATTTTTATTATTTTTTTTTCATCATGAATTTTTTCTGCAAATTCTATTGATTTGTTAATAAGAGTAATAGTTCTTTAATAAATATTATATCATGAAAATCAAAATTTAACTTGATATAACTTTAATTTTTTAGTTGAAACAACTAAACCATTAGTTTTAATGATATTAAATAATTTTTGTAAATGATTAAAATGTTTTTTGATAGATTTTAAGAATACTAAAACATCATCCATATATATACTATTGTAAATTTTATATATGGATAAAATATATTATTCATAACATTATAAAATTCAAAGAGAATATTTTTTAATCCAAAAAACATAACATTCTACTCATAATTTCCAAGAAGAACTATAAAAGCAATTTTATATTTATCTCATTTATTTATTAGAATTTGCTAAAATTCTAATTTCATATTAAAATTTGAAAATATAGTAATACCTATAAGTCTTTTAATTAAATTTTGTTTATTAGGAATATGAGATTTGAGCAATTCCAAAACTTTATTTAAGAGTTTGTAATTTATTACCAATTTTGGAGTGTCTTTTTCTATTTCTACTTAGTTATTAACATAAAATGTAGAGTAAGACGATAAGAATTTAGTTGATCTAATTATACATTTGTCCAATAATTCATTTATTTCCTTTTTGTAATATTCTAATGATTCTTTATTCATTTATATTAATTTTACCTTTGTTGGGATGTTTTTTTCTATTAAAAATATTTAATATGACGTAATCTAATAACATGTTTTTTTTTATTTTAGAAGGTTGTAAGCATATTTGAACAAAATTCTTCTTCAAATTATTTATAAAAGTTTTGTATAATTTGTTGATTTTCATTATTTTGGATATCTTCTTCCATCCTTTTATATTTTATTTCTTGGTTTAAAGAGTGTAGATGTGTTTTCTTTTGTATTAACTTCAACTCTCTCTCTTTCTCTCATTATATATATATATATATCTTTTAATGTATTAATCTCAATTATTCTAAATTTGGACACAAATTCAAAATATATTTCTTTATTAGTTATATTAATAACTATTTCTTGAGAATTTACCCTAACAAGGTAGATTTGTGTTAAAAATGGTGTGCTTGGAATATAAAAGTATTTTTAAAGCAAATTTCTCTTTTAAATATATTGACTATAAATAATTTATAATTTATTTTTAACTTTTCATAATTAGCATCTTTTAATGTTTGTTTAGATTTTTCATACTATTTACTAGGAATAATTCCTTTTTAAATATAATTATTATCAACTTCAAAGTTTGTCAAAATTATTAAAGTTATATAATATTCAATATTTATTATTAAATTCACTTTAGTATACTATTTTTAGAATCGTATTCTATTAATAAAATTTAAAAATTTTGCTTGAAAAGTTTTTGTATCTAAATCCTTTAAATTTATCTTAGGTTCATTAATTTTTAATTTTTATTTTATTATATTAATTTTAATTTTTAATATTTATATTTCAAATTTTCTATTTTTAATTCAATTTTGTAAATCTTTAATTAAGACTTTGTTATTATTAATAATGAATCAAGAATATATTTTATATATTGAATATAGTTCCTTGGTTTCAATTATCCTTTGTTTAGTTAACAATTCTTTAATTTTAATAGATAATTTTATTTTATTTCTAAATTTTCTATTTTATCTATTATTTCTAATAATACTTCCTTGTCTTTAGATATCACATTTATATAGTTATGATTTGCACTAAATTCCATATCATCTTCACTTTTATAATTAATTGAATAAAGCGTTAAAGGTTCTTATAACTTTAATATTTCTTCTTCACTTGATTTTATTAAATTTTCATCAATATCTAAAAATTCTTCGATTAAGTTAATTATTTTATTTTTGATTTTTTCCCCTCATTCCAAAACTTCTATTTTTTTTCTTTTAATTTAAATTAACTTTTGTAATGTTCCACTTGACCATACTCATAACACACTATATTTTTTTTAATTCTTTTGAGTAGCCCTTTTTGTTTGTTTAAATTTATGTGGTTTAGTATTAAAAGACTTATTTAAAGTAATATTATTTTTCTTTTAAATTTTTTAAAATTTTCATTTTTCTTCCTTCTTCCCTTAGAAGGAGTTAGGACCGTTTCATAACTAAATTGAGAACAAAATGATATTGGTTCAATTCTATTTGTTTGTAATCCATTTTTCATTTTGGCTTTTAATTTCATATCTATACAAAGTTGTAATCCTTCATAATTAATATAAAAAACAAATAGTGTGTAATAAAATATTTAATTAACTAAAAAAATTGTATTTTATTGTAAAAAAGAAACATAAAAGGAGATTTTGGTCTATTAAAAATAAATTTTATAGTGTAATAAAATTAAGGTACTAATTTGTTAAACTTTACTCATGTAAAGATTGATATTTAACTAAAAGGTATATCCCTAATATAACTTTAAGTTTCATATATATTTATATATTGTCTTCATTGAGGTGAAAAGATTATTTTTACATTTCCTTTATAATTTTGAATGATTTGAGTGGATTTTGTTTTAAGAGTGAATTGTCATAGTACTTGTATATTTGGTATAATCTATTTTTTTTTAGAAAAAGTAATTTTTGACTAATCTAACAGTTTAGTAGTTTTTACAAATAATTTATTATAATTAATTTTTCTTAAAAGGATTTGTCTTTTAGGTGTTTTTTTTTTCAAAGTATTAGGTTTAAGTGTTGTAAGTAATTTCTTATAATAAACTTTATAAATTAAAACTATATTTTTCATCTATATAACATATTTTTAAGAATTAACAAATTTTAAGTTAATTTTTTTATATTATAATCAAATAATGATATAGAATAAGTTGGATAATAATTAAAATAAACACGTTATTTGCTATATTTGATTTCAAAACATCATATAAAGAATTTATGAAATCTAATAATTTAGAATTTCCCAAACACATTAATATAAGAATATTTATTCTTACATGATGTAAAGGTTTTATTATTACTTGCATCAATTTTATGAGTAAAAATTGATAAGAGAATGTATAAACTTTTAAGGTTTCTTCTAATATAAGACTTATTTCTTAAATATTAAGATTAATATGATAAGTTGTATTTACTATAACTATGATATAATCACTAAAAATGTTATCAAATATTCCTATTTTATAAATGTTCTTTTTGGATCCTTTAGGTATATTCTAATTTTGTAATTTTTGTTCTATTTTAATTATTTGTACAATTTGTTTATTATATAGTATATTATATTTATTTTATTATTATTATAATAATTACTCATGTTAAAAGAATTCTCTTTGCCACCATCTTAATTTATATTTTATTACATATAAAGATCTAACTATATATTTAATTTTATTAATATACAAAATAACTATATTCTTATTACACTTAACTATATCATCTATAATTTCTTCTTCAATTCTAATATTAATATAAATTTGTCTAATTCTTATTATTCTATCTCTCAACCCCCCCTTTTTTTTGTCTCTAATGCCATTATGTTAGGCTTAGTAGCATAAGACTTTCAATAAAAATTAAAAAAAATTAAAATTGATATAAACTCAACGAATGTAAATAGTAAAATTTGTAACAAATATGAAATAATATGTAACAAATGATAAATTTGTTTTTAATAGCTTGTTACACATATTATTATACTTATTATATATTTTATCATTATTATTGTAAATTGTATATGTTTGGGTGCAAAATTTTAATTTATTTTTACCAACATCCCTTTACTTATTTTTCAATGTCCACTAATATTTGGTACTTGCTAATTTCACTCCAAAAATATATATATATATATATATAAGTGCAATAAATTCTCTTTAATAAGTAAGTTCACCAAATTAGTAAGTAATTTTTTTTTTAAATCTTACTCTTATTTTAGTACAAATCAACAATTTTATTACTTTTTTAAAAATTAAATTAATTATTCTATCATTATTACTATTTTTGTTGAATAACTATTTGAATAAATTATAACATTATTCAAATTTAATTTTTTACACATAATTTATATCATTTAAATAATAAATTTTTAAAAATTTTAAAAAAGTAAAATAGATAAGATATAAATAAAAATATTTAATTTGAATAATAATTTAAATAAATCTTCATGTTCTTTAAATTTAAAATTTTTTATGTAATTTAAGTAATAAATTATTCAAAATTCAAAATAAATTTTAAAAAATAATATTTGAATAAAAATATTTAATTTAAATAATTATTTAAAATATATAAATTAATTTAATTTCTTTTTTAAAAAAGTCAAATAAAAAATTATCTTAATATTTTTCCAAAATGAAAAAGTGCAAAATAATTCATCAACAGTCTCATTATATATCCCACCCAATTAAAACACGCCACATAATCAAGGCCCCTTAAACTTTCACATTGCTCATCGTCACAACGGATAAAAGCTCGTTATACGTATATATTGCCAGGCGCCTTCTTATCACCATAATTTAATTGATTATTTGATGTAATTTTTTTATATTAATTTAAATTTAATTTTTTATATTATTTATTTATCTTAAATTTATAATAAGATTAATATTAAACTTAAATTTATTTATATTAAAATTAAACGTAAAGAAAAAATTATTTAAATTTAATAATATTTAATTATTAATCAATTTTTTAATTAAAAAAATTAAATAAAAACAGTAAATTAGTTCACAATTAAAAAAAAAAAAAAGGTAGAAAACGTCTTTTTAGGTCTACTGTCAATTAACTCAGTTATATATAATCGCGGACGGTAGTAGGGTTTTAACCAATTTCCCACCCAAATCATCCATCGGGCAATCTTCAACCGTTCGACGGCAAAAATGACCGGGAAGGCGAAGCCGAAGAAGCACACGGCGAAGGAAATCGCGACGAAGGTCGACGCGGCGATGACGAACAGGGGCGGCGGGAAGGCCGGGCAGGCGGACAGGATGGGGCAAGATAAGGGAGGACATGCGAAGTTCGAGTGCCCGCACTGTAAGGCCACCGTTCCCGACGTCAAATCGATGCAGATCCACCACGACGCCCGGCATCCTAAAATCCCCTTCGAGGAGTCCAAGCTCGTCAATCTCCACGCCAATCTCTCCGGCAACACCTCCAAGCCCCGCCCCGGCGTCAGAGGCAGTTTCAAGAAGTGAACCGAAAGCAAAGCCATAACATTAACCAAGAAAAAAAAAAGAGAGAGAGACAGAAAGAGGGAAAGTAAAATTCTGTTGTGCTGTTTTGCTTTTTCTGGTGTTTGAGAAGTAACTTTGGTGGAAAATTAGTTCCATAATTGAGAAGGCGTTTAGCGGGATGGAACGTTTAATGATCTCTTTCCACATCGATACTATGTATATTAGATGCAATTGTTATTATGATTATGAACTTGTTTGTGGGTCTCTCTTAATTGTTTTTCTCCTACCGTTACGGCGGTGAGATTTATGTTAGATGCATCTCTCTCGCATTTCTGTTGCAACTATATATTTTTTAAAATTTATTTTCTCGTATTTAGTGTGAGAAGAACAGCAATGGCGACCATTGTAATATGGTATACCATACAATTCTTTTGACCAAGTAAGTTCTTAAATTTTCATTCTCTGCTTTCCATGTTCTTTGTCTGCTTGTCTTATAATTGTGGGGCATGAGACTTGTTTTTTCAAGTTTTCTTTCTGAGTTTTGTGTGACCTAATGGAGCATATGGGGTTAGATAGCACCGAATTTGCAATTTGGTCATTCTCACTGTATAATTTATGCTGATTTCCTTCCATTGATATCTTATTAAGTTTCCGTTGCCGATGTGTGGATTCTGCATTTTTTTTTACGGGGTTGGCGGGTGCCACTAATGGCGTCTAGTGTTTGCATTTTGGATTGCACATGATACCTGTAATGCTTCGCATTTTCGGATATGCGGACCGTGCTTTTGTTTCCGTGATTGGTCGTGATGGATGCCTTGATGAAAAATAAAAAAAAAAAATTAGATTTTGCATTTCTGATGAATTTCTCAACTCAAGTTACTGAGATGAAGGGAAATTGGCTACATTATATCCGAGGCAAAGTATACAACTCGATAGTTTTAGGGTTGAAGGACACATTCCAGCCAACGAATCTCTTTAACTCGGAAGGAAATTGGAAATGTATGTTCCCTAGAGGAATCTATTATGTCATGTATGTTCTTTAGGCATCTGACATGCCAATCAAGTTGACTTGAAGGAACTAGGAAATGCTGGCAGCTTTGCATACGGCTGAGAAGGTGAGAATTTCAGCTTGCAAATCAGAATCCCAAGAAATAATTCTCATTCTAGTGTTTTGGGAGTAAGAATTCCTCACCCACGTCGATATGGTGCGTGGCCTGTCCTTCGATGGTTCTGCATCATGGACAGCGCGCACAAACTCCGGCTGTACAAACAAAAGTGTAGTACTTTGTTGTGTTAAGGATCTTAGGATACAAGATTCTTATAGCAAATGCCGCAAAGATAATGCGGTGTTCCCTTCAGGAGTAATTTATATTTTTCTGGTTTCAAGTATTAGAGTCGTCGAATGCTCGCACACGCAACACTTACCACACTGCTGCCCTGGATTCCACGATTTAATGACGGCGAACTGCTTTTATTCCGAGGAAAATGTCACCGTTGAGACCCAGGCAAATCATGCCTGGATCTAAATGTAGGTTGTTCTACCGGGCGGGTTTTGGTCTGATACTAGCTCAATTGATTTGTGCCCTCTTAATGTAGCTGAAAATAAATAGCTACTATAACTTCTTGTTGTTACAACTATTCAATCTTCCAGCCCTTTTTCAACTGGTTATGAAGGAGAGCTTACTTCTCGACCAGGACACCAGTCCGCCCACCAATAGAGGGTGCCGAGTAAAGCCACAGATTCCAGATTAGCTTGTAATGACCACTCGATACATGTTTGGCCATAGCCATCTAGAATTTTTTCCTAAGACTAACTTTGTACCAATTCATTAGTCTCCTCTCTCTTTTAGTTCTGATTGACACCAAGGCAATTTTTTGTCACCAGAATCATCCAAGTTAAACTGCAGGTTCAATTTCACAATTGACATAAATGTTGCATAATACACCTTTTGGATATTGGATGCCCAGGCTGTATGCCTCCATAAGTTGCAACACCTTACCCTAAAGGTAACCTTCCAATACAATGCTCTGATGGGAGATATTGGATTGAAGATTATTCACTTTTAGACTTCGGCCAATACTTTCCAAAACCGGGAGAGAATTACCATCACCACTTCCATCCCACAATGGCAAAACTTCTACTGTGATCTTTTGCAATACATTGTGCTCAATAGCTTCATTGAGAAGCTCTCCAAGCTCATCGCAGCTTCCTCTCAAGTCTATCAAAACACTGCTAAGTCCCCGGCGCATACAATATTCCAATATTGCAGTTATATTGATTGGATCCAAAACTACAGTTTCAATTCCTTTTTGAGCTGTTTCAGGTCCTACAGCTGTTCCATTCTCAGTGAATATAACCAAGTCCGAAGCTGCTTCTTCAGTGAGAGATGAAATTTGAATTGGAGAACCCAAAGGAGATATTATAATCTTAAGAGGTTGATTAGCACCGGGTTCTTGTGATACAGGGACTGAGAATTTGTTGCACAATGAGGAGGAAATTATAACTGCATCATATTCTTGTAATAGTCTAGAGTAGTAGCCACCACTCTCACTGACTCCCTCCCCAAGTTGGTTTAAAAGGTAGCCATTGATTGAGAGGGAGTATCTACAAATTGGGGGTAGGCCTTAGGTTAGAATACATTGGCAATCAGATTATACAAGATCAAAGTTAATATAACACAACAAAATCAAGAAATGAAAGAACACATTAACAATGGCTATACATGAAGCATCCAAGAAAATCACGGGAATTGCTAATAATGTACCAGTTTAAAAGGCTGATTACCTAAGTGTGAGGAAAGGTTTGCCTGTCAGCATTTGGTGAATATATGCCTCATTGAGCCTTTTGCACAATTGTTCTTCTACACAAACGGTAACGTCAATTCCTGCATCTCTCAGTCTGTCTAAACCTCTTGAAGCCACAATTGGGTTTGGATCGACCATTCCAATCACCACTCTCTTCACTTTGGCTTTAATGAGGGCTTCTGTACAGGGTGGGGTTCTCCCATAGTGATTACATGGTTCCAAGCTCACATAAGCTGTTGCATTCTCAGCAAAATTCCCAGCATCTCTCAGAGCAAATACCTGAATAAAATTATCCCCCAACTGTTGATCAGGCATAATGCTTAGCACTTATAAAGAATAAGATAGAACCGTGTAAAACTATCAATCAAATGCTTGAGAATACCATATTTCCTTTGATAAGTTTTTGCTACAATACAAATATAATTATAACTTCATGCATTCAAATATATTTTCCTAACAGAAACAACGATGGTATGATAGTTTCTTAGCTCTCTTGTTAATTCAATAAATAACCTTTACATGGCACAAACACGGTGAAAGAAGTGCGAGCACACAACAAAGATACAAGTTTCCCATCTCCATAGACAATTCAAAGACAAGTTTAATAAACTTTTGTTCATAACCCAGATATAAACTCAACAAAGACTAATAAAGTTACCTCAGCGTGGGGCTGACCAGCTTTAGGGTGAAACCCTTCACCAACAATCTTACCATCTTTTACAATAACACAGCCCACCATAGGATTAGGACTTGTGCAACCAATTGCCTTCCTTGCCAGCTCCACACATTTCCTAATGTAAAAACTGTCATCTTTAACGTTACCGTCATCAGAAGCATTCATTCCACAACTGGCAATAACCAGTCCACCATATTTTCTCAAATCAGTTGGCGATTTAGACATCCTTTTGACTAAATTGCAAAACCCAGATGCGGAATCAAGTTTGAACACAAGCTTGGAGGGGTGGTGTGTTGGTGAAAAAGAGGTATAAATCGGAAGTGAGTGTGAAAATTTGGGTGGGGAAACAATGTAATCTGGAAATGGGAGTGAAAGATTTTTATTTAGCATTTTGACAAGAATGGAGAAGTAAGGAAATAGAAACGCCGGCTTCCCCGAAATGTCGTCTCGGAATAATCTGGGGTGAAAAGAGTAGTTGAATAGAACATTTATGTGCTTTTTGGGTTATGGGTTTCTTTGGGTGTGGGATTGATTGAACAAAGATAGAGTCTTTGCAGATATTTGCTAGGGTTCTTCCTCACAGAAGAGAAGCGACATTAGGGAGAGTAAAAAGAGAAGTAATTGTTTGTACTGGTTAGAAGATTATGGGAAAAAATAGCCGATTGAGTTATTTCCTTAAAAATTAAATATGGAACGTTAGACGTCAAAAAGTTAGTAATAGGTTTTGTGAAATGAAGAGAAAAATTAGTTAATTTTATATATTTTATTTGTATAATTTAATGTTTAATATTAATTTAATATTTAAAATGTATTTATTTATTAAAAACTAATTTATTTATAAAAAATGTTTATTAATTTTTTTATAAAAATTATTTTTTATTTTTTAATTATATTTCTAAAAATATATTTTTGATTTTAATTATTATAAAGTAAAATAAAAATAATAAAATTAAAAATTTTAATATAAATTAATTATTATTATGAATAAAAATAATTTAAAAATAGTTATTTTAATTTTTATATATATTTTTTATCACAACGTATATTTGTTAGAATATTTATTATTTTTAATCATAATCTTTTTGTTAGTGTAAAATAAATATAATTTTATATTATATAAATTTATGTAATTATTTTTTATTTTAACTAAATCTTACTTTTTTTTTTTATCCAATTACATTGGGAGTTGAGTTAGTTAAATTAAAATTTCATTTTTATTGGCAACCATAATTTGGATATGTCTGGGAGAAGCAACTACCTTTCATTGTTACTATTAACTTCCATATCAAAATCATTAGCTTCGAAGCTGCGTGGAATCGTACGGTCTTCGTACACCTCTTAGCCCCCATATGCATCTTTTAATGTTGGAGAGCTCAAAAAGGGACCCGTTAACTTGGCGTATAAATCAGGACAGTTGAAACGCTCACCTTCTAAAAGAAGTTGATTACTCTTTCTACGGTCCCTATCATCTGCAAGATCGATCATCTTTCAGTGAAGAAAATGATAAAACAGCCACTAAGGGAAGAGCTAATATTCATACTCCTCAGCTTTAATGCCGGGCTCATAGGAAAAATATATTACCATTGTAAGACCTATCCTTTTGATGAGAAATGCTTGTGCTCTCGCTCTTCCAGCTCCTGACGGAGGTTCCTCTTCTGCAATTTATCTTAAGTGTCTTGCCCATCCTTTTTGTAACACACATATAGACATAAATTTCACAATCTTAAAATAAGAAAACAAACAATTTGACACACATGGAAATCATTTATGAGAATAAAGAGTTGACAAACAAATGACGAGTAATGAACATATCGCTTTTGCAAGCACTCACAACGGCAAAACATAAAAAATGAATCCAACATCATCACAACTTCTACTCTAAGCATTCCTTTAATTTGGAATTCACTAAACTTTTTACACTTAAGGTTGCTGAGTAATTCATCATTTTTGTCTTTAATGTGTGATGGATACCTTATAAAATACAAAAAAATGGTTAGAATAAGACAAGTTATAACATCTTTCATTGTATTTCCTGAGCTATCAAGGATGGAAACATTGTCTTATGTGGCTTTTTGAAAAGTCAGGAATCAAAAGTACTTTTCCTTGATCCACTGAAAATTGATTTGTCATTTTGTACGTATGGTAGTCATGGACTTTTGAGACCATAACTACCGAAAGTTAATTTGAATGATTTTTTAGCTGTAGGGCTATCCTTCCATCTGATCTTCAATATTTTCCAATCCTTCATCTCTTACTAGATGCTCGGATCATCAATATCGATAGGATCACCAGGTTCAACTTTTGAAAGATTGAGTTGATGTTCATCCTCAAGGATTAGTTCTTGGTTTTCATAATTATCAACAATTTAGTACATTGAGTGTTTATCTTGAAATTAACTTGATAAAAAGAATTTCTTTCCATGAAGAATTTTTGGATGGAGTCTTTTATTACTAGTGTATGGACTTCTTAGAGATCCTAAAGAAACCAATTTTATAACATTGTTTTGGCTCTACAGCTTTGTATTTGACAATCTCATGGAACTAAATAGTCCCAAATTCCTTGTCTAAGGAGACTGGGTTTATGGGTCTAGCCATTCCTTGTCTATTAATGAATTTTAGTGGAGAAGAGTCAATGCTTAAGTAAACATAATGTTCTCCATTATTCATCAATTATTATCCTAATGTGGCCATTTTCATCCCATTTGTTCAAACTGGTTTGGATGTGAGAATATGAGTTGTCCCAACATTCTATGATCTATTAAGAGTATGATCTATTAAGAGTTACAGAGTAATTTTAAGGTCTTCAAAATTGATTTATTGATAGATATAAAGATCAGTGCTGGCTTTGTAGATTGAAAAGTCTAGTCTACAAGTACATGTAATTCAGTCTAATGGGATTTGTCTACCATTTAGCAGTTGGTCTAGACAGCTTTGTCCTTCTTTGGGCGGGTAATGAGCTGTTTCACACCATGTTGTAATATCATGGAATGATTTGGGAAAGGATGCCACCATTCTTAGGAGTTTTTGCATTTTTGTCCAAGTGTCTTGGAGTTATTTTCTCTTTTTTTATTCACTAAAGTAATTATATCTGTATAATTTTGAAAGTAATTTTAGAAAGTATTTGGAAAGAAGAAAAGTTGGTTGTGGTTTATTTCATTTATCTTAATGGGAAATAAATGTGGAGTTTTACTCTTGGGTTTACTCCATAGCTTAAAATATGTTGAAGCCATCTCACTTTGTTTTTTTTCTCTCTTGTGTTTCACTTAGACTTACAAGTTTTCTTATTTGTAATACTTCTTCTAAAGCTTTTGGAAATGGATGTGAGCTTAAAGTTGAAGCATATGCAAATGGAATTGGATTTTGTATCTTAGCTATTTCTCGGCAGAGTGGGATATCTATGAAAAAATTAGTGCCAAGGGTTTTTGTACATGCATGAAGTGCTTCTTGTAAATTGTGATAACCTTTGTATGATGCACCATGGTAGTTTGTAATGTGGTTTTGGACTCAGGACCATTTAGAGAAAATTCTTGTGGATCTTCCATTAAAAATGCAATAATAATTATAATTGCTAATATAAGATTTAGTGGAGAAGTACCTTGTTAATACATTCATGACATATATAAAATTGGAAATATTGCCTCTAGTATTTCACAAATTGTCTATAAGACATTGCTAATCAACTTCTAACTTTATTTTGTATATTTTTTTTAATGCTAAGTTTGAAGTTGGAGGGAATACTTTTAGGTGGAATCCTTCAATATCCATGAAATTTTCCATCTTCCTAGGAGATTTATGAATTGTTAGATACTCAAAGGATGAAAATATGTTCAAGAAATCTATAAGGTTAAAAGTAATGACTCTTTCAATAAAAGTAATGGTTATCTGAGAAATGTCATATTTAAGGAATCTTAATTTGGTTTAGAATAAAGATATTTTAGATTGAGATATCACAAGTCCATTGTTTTTAATAGCATAAAAAAACATTTGTAAATATTTACAATGTTATTCAATAAAGTTTAAAAAGATTAAAATATCATCAATGTAAACAAGGAAAAATTTTGAATATGTTGGAAAATCTCATTCATAATTATTTGGAATTCTAAAGGGGTATTTTGCAAACCAAATGACATAACATTTCACTTATATTGTCCAAAAGGAACAGTGAAGGAAATTTTGTAACTATCTTTTGGATCAATTTGAATTTGTCAAAATCTAGACTTCATGCTGAATTTAGAGAAGATGTAAGCAAAATGGAGTTTTTATTTGATTTCTTAGATGAATGAGTTTTCTGTTTCTTGATTTGTATTGAGTTTGGAAGGCTGATGTGGTTGATATTTGATTATATTGGTTTTAGGTTTGGTAAATGTTTCTTGCATGGTAGTTTGTTGGATCTAGTTTTTATTCTATTCAATTGGGTTCCTATAATATGGAAATGGGTATTAGAGAAATTGTTTTGTTGGATGATCATTTTGGAAAGTTTTTTTTAGGAGTATTAGATTCCTGAGGAATTTTGTAAAAGGCTAGATCAACAAGTTTTTGTTGATGGACTATCTTGACTTGTCTAAGAGAAAGGTGTTCTAACTCTAGGACATGGTCATTTATAATAATTCATTCTTTGGTTTTACTTCGAGAAGTAATAGGGTTTGTGGAAGTTTTGAAAGGATATGGATAATCCATTTGAGATGCATAAACTTTAAACCAATCTAAAAACAACATGTATGTTTTATGATTTGAAAGAAACATGTAATAATTTTCTTGGATCTCTTGTCATTTTTTGAAGAAAATGTTTAAAAAATTAATTTCTTTTTTTTAGCGTTATGTAAGGTATAAAAATCATCATGTAAAAATTTTTATTGGCTTGAAATTCTTTTTCTAAAACATGCAATTTATTTTTAATGTTTTCTGTGATAGCAAATGGAGTTGGAGAAATGGGAGGTAATTGTTCTTGGGGACTTTTGTAAATAGGATGAGGGATATTTATATGGTAATTTATTGTTTGGAATGAAGTATTAGGTACATCTGAGGTAAAAAAAATCTTGAAAGTTGTAAGGGTTTTTAAGGTTAAATTATTATAAAATGGATAATAGATATATGTCCTAGATCTACTATAGAGGACATAGAAGCTACCTCAGTGGATCTAAAACTAGTAGATTTTCTATTAAAGGTTAGGACTACTTTTTCATCATTGAATTGGCCTTTTAGTGTTTGGTTCAAACTATTTTAGTGGTTAGGGTTTTAATACTCTTTTTAGGATCCGGTCTTCAGGAAGAGTTATGTATTTCCATTAGATGGATTTAGAATTACAATATTTGAACAAGAAAGATTTGTTTACAAAAGAAGCATTTCTCCTTTTTGAGATTAGAACTTATGTTTGGATGCAAATGCAAAAATCATAGTTTTGTAATAAATTTTGAAAATCAATGCAACTAGAATTAAGCCTTCAGCATATTGTAATTATGTGTTTTGATTTATAAAACCATACTTTATAAAATATTCTTGTCACTTAAAGAAACAGTAATGTTTGGATAATAATTGAAAGAAATAGTTCTGTTATAAAGGCTGGACTTTATGAAACTAAGAGGGGAGTTTTGAAAATTTGTAAATTTAGTATCCTAAAGACTATTAAAATGGTAGTGTTTAAATCTTTTTTTGTAAGAGGTTTGATCCTTACCTATACCAGACCAATATGAATGTACTTGTAATGCTTACCTTTGTGATTTTAAAGAGATTTTTAAGAAAGAAGATGAATAATTTCAAAAAATTTTGTAAGTTGAATATCTCTTTCTTTAGTTTTGAATGTAAAATCATTTTTGAAAATATTGAATTTCAAATGTTTGTAAATTTAATTTTTTTGGACTTTTAGAATTTCCCAGTACTCAATACCTTTATCGAAGTCTTCTATGGTTATCTTTTCAGTGTTGGCTATTTTACGAGTTTTAGAGCTTTTTGAGGTTGGAAAATTGGAACAAGAAGTAGTTTTATAGAGAATCGAGTTCATTTTTAAGAAATAGGGTTTAGACACAATAGATTTCTTACAATCCATAAGTTTTTTATAGGTCTTTTAATGTCTTAATTTAATTGAATGGGTGACACAACTAACAAACTTTAGGCAAGAACACTTAGAAATGTATTATGATGATGCCACAATGCAAAAATATAAATGATTTATGTAGAGAATACCTAATGTTCCAAACGATGAAAACAATTGAATAAGTGGCTCTTATACCAATATGGGCATGCAACAATACAATTGTTTATTAAAAATCTTTAAAATAGTATAAAGAGGGGATTTTTACAAAGAATACAAAAAGGGAGAGAGAGAGAGAGGAGTTAATCTTTAGTGAAGTTAAGTTTCAAAAGCCTGTCTTGGAAATTTTTCAAGTTCCCTTTTATAGCTAACAAGTTGGACACTCATGGCATATAATTGGAATATTTCACCAAAAGTAATCTTGGATTTTTGTAGAGTTAACATCTGCTTTTTGTAAAATTGCTTTTTCCTTTTGAAAAGTTGAGAATCATGAGCACTCTATCTTGATCCACCGAAAGTTATTTTGGAGTTATGTACATTTGGTAGTTACAAATTTTTGTTTGAAACTACAAAAAGTAATTTTGGATGTTTTTATGGTTAGTTGTCTTTGGCATGCTTTAGTTTTGGTAATATGCCGAAATAGTCATCTTCATTACTTTATAGACTTTGGAGAAAAATGGGCTCACTATTTTTAGAATGAGTTGAGGAATCATGATCTAACGAGATTTTAGACTGTAATAATTGTTGCATTTTTACAAAATATTCTTTTTTGGTTTGGGCCATAGCTAAAAAGGCTACCACATGAGATTTTTATGCAAGAAAAGTGGTATTTATATGCTTGGTTTATAATGGTTGGGCTTATATAGGCTGACTTTGGCTATTTAACCAAGTTTTTATGATGGGTTTAAGTAATTTTTCAAGAATTTTGAATGAGTCATATCATTTTACTTTGAATTTTCTAATAAGGATAAGAGCATTGTCCTAAGTGTGGAAATCAAAGTACTAAGTCAATACCCAATGTAGAAAGAATTGTATGGAAAGAAAGAAAAGTGGAAGGAGTCTTTTCTCGTTTGGAAAAGGTTCAAATTTGGCTTTGAATAAATTAGAGCTTTCCTTGACTTTTGAGATAAGGATATCATGAGTGTAGTCAAAATAGTTCCTCCATTACTTGAACCAATTGGGAATTTTTAAAAAATCAATTTTTTATCAAAATAAAATAACCAAAAATGGCTACCTTTATGGTTTTGAATGAAAAAGGTATTATACTAGACTTGTTTGTAATCTTAGTATGAAAAGGTTTGACAATGGTTTATTTTGGTTTTAAAGGAAACAAGAAAAGTTTTAGAGTTTTGAAAGATGAAATCTCTATTCATAAGGAGGGATAATTTGTAGTATATGACAAGTAGAATAGGCAGGGTTGGTATGAGATTTATCAAGGTAAAAATGTTTAAACCTTGTCAACTTTGTTATTTTTAGTAATGCCATATAATAGACTTGTAGTTTGGAAATATCTTGACGTTTGAAGTACCATCCAGAAGGGAAAATTTTTGGGATAATATTCAAGGGATTTTTATCATAAAATTCTAATTTTATAACAAATATATTTTGAAAATGGGTTTTTATCCATTATTTAAAAGAAGATTTTGAGATTCTTTAAAAAAGAGAAGTTGAGGGTTTTAGAAATTTACCTGTATCTTTTTTTGTATAGGTCTTGTACAATTTATAGACCTTATAGAGTTAATAGCATATCAAGTCTGTTGTAGATAACGTCTATCCATTTTTGGACAACGAGTTGGTTATCTAGGATTTTTATGATTAGACTTCCTAGTTTGGATTTGAGGATTGACCTTCTTTGTTTGTAAGTTGTTCATTTCAAGTTCTTATAGGTAAACTTGAGATAGATTTTTGATTAGTTTTTATTTTAAATTGGATAAAGGGTATAGGTTTTAGAGTAGAGGTTAAGCTTTCTGTTAGGTTTTGTAGGGGAGCCTTTCCTTTATTCTTAAATTTTCTTGGTATCCTTGGTTTTATTTTGAAGGAAGTTGCAAGTTAAAAAGTTTGGAATATAATTGCTTTCTCCCCTTATGTACTTAATTTAAAAATTAAAAAAAGAAAATAAGGCTTGCCATTAGGCAAAAATATACTTTGATGCAATGTTTTAAACATCCTTTTGTAAAATTTCTTTTACAAATTTGCAATTAATATGTAAAAGGAATCTTTAGTTAAGTCAATCGCTTTAAAATTTTGTAATGCATATGCCAATTGACAAAATCTAATTTTTTGATGGTGGAATAATTGTTTTTGCAATTATTCCAATATATAGACACAAATTATAAAATGTATTCCTTGTCATCTTTGAGTTGTTTGAGGATACCCTTTATATCCCAAATTAGAGGCATTAGTTTCTACTATATTTGGAGTTAAAGGGTCAGCAAAATGAATATAAGGACTTTCTTTGACCATGGTTTTTATTTGTTGGACCAAAGTAGTGTGTTGGGAGGTCCAAGGAGTAGAATTTTTCTTAAAATGATCATGTAAAAGTTTGCAATACAATTTATATTTAAAATAAAGTCTAAGACATAGTTTAGACTTCCTAAGAATCTTTAAAGTTGGGACTTTTTGATGGTTTTGTTAGGAAACTTATTAGCAAAAGAAAGAGTTCTTTCAATAAGGATAATAATTTCTCGAGAAATGTAATGTCCAAAGAATCTCACTATGGTTTGAAATAGAGATATCTTAAACTGAGATATCACAAGTCCATTGTTTTCAACAACATAGAAAAATATTTGTAAATGTTTAAAATGCTATTAACAAAGTTTGAAAAGATTAAAATATCATCAATGTAAATAAGGCAAAATTTTGAATATTGTTGAAAAATCTCATTTATAATTTTTTGGAATTCTGAAGGGTTACTTTTCAAACCAAATGGCATAACATTACATTCTATTGTTCAAAAGGAATAGTGAAGGCAGTTATGTAGCTATCTTTTGGATTAATCTAAATATGCCAAAATCTAAACTTTTTTTTGAATTTGGAGAAGACGTAAGCAGAATGAAGTTTTTGTACAAGTCCTTTTTGTTGGTAATAAGGTACTTAATTGACTTAAGACTTTTGTTAAGAGGTTTGTAATTGATAACTAACATGGGAGTACTCCTTTTAAATTTTGTTGACTTATTGATATAGAAAATAACACATAACTAGGGTGATATGGATTTGGGAATGAGTTTCTTAGATTCTAAATTTTAAATCTCTTTTTTATAATAACTTTTTAATTCTACATTAATTTAGATAGATCGAGTTTTTGCAGGAATTTTTTTTCATTGGAATATGATTTATAAGGTAAATCAATGTGTTGTTTCTTATTCTAAATAGTATGTTGTAAATCAAAATAAAGTTCATTTTGGAGGGTTTGTTTGAAAATAGAAATTTTTTCTAAAATTACAAGGTCTTGTAATTGATTCTACATTCTTTGGAAAGAAAGATCATTTTGGAAATAAAGAAAATTTTGTGTTTTGGTTTGAACGAGGGTATGAATTTCATTTTCATAAATGGAATGAGTTTTTATTAGATTCAAATTTCTAGTTTTTTGGAGCTCCCAAGAAAGAAAAATGAAATGTTTGAAAGTTTATTTTGAAGTAATACTATCATAATTAACAGTATAAGGAGTACTAAGATTTATAAATCGTATTCTTAAAATCACCATATGGTGCAATTTTTAACAAAAACAAAAGAAGTTTTGATTTGAAAATATTGATTTTGGATGAAAGTAGTAGTTTTATTTGTAATAGTTATTTTTAAATTGTTTGCGGTTGAAAGTTTTTTATTGGTTTTTTCTTGAAAACAAGTTGGAACAATTCCTTACTAGAAACAGTTCAAATTTGCATTAGTATCAAAAAGAGCAATTATATTTAGTTTGAAATCATTTGAAAAAATTAAAATAATTTTGATAAAATATTTTCTATAAGTAACTTGTTTCAAAGCAAAAAGAAAATTTTCTCGATTTTAAAGGTTTTATGGTATTTGATTTGGTTTAGGTTTAGGGTCACTATTGAGTGTTTCTTTTGAATGTTTTGCAAGGAAGAGTTTTAGGCTTTCATTTTCCTTTTATTGGTTTTGTTTAAAAATTTTTGAAAATATCCAACATTTTTAATCAAAAACAACATTCTTTCCCAAAACATAAGTTGCTTCTCCCGAATCCTTCATAAAGAAGTTCTTGGACAACCAAATCTTGATATGTTAAAGCATTAGTACATCATTTCCTATTAATAATATGTCATTAACATATAATATTAGGAAAACAACTACACTCCTTCTAACCTTCTTGTAAACATAAGATTCATCCATGTTTTGAGCAAAATCAAACTCTTTAATTGTTTCATCAATTTAGATGTTCTAACTCCTCGAAGTTTGTTTTAGTCCATAATGGACCTCTGTAATTTGCATACCTTATTAGTATGTTCTTTGGATTCAAAACCCTTAAGTTGTGCCATGTACACATCCTCAAGTAAGTTCCCATTTAAAAATGTTGTTTTGACATCCATTTGCCAAATCTCATAATCATAGTATGCTGCAACAAGTATCTTAATGGATTTAAATATGACTACAAGTCAATCACAAACAATTTAGATGAAGTGAACTAAATTCAAAGAATTTAGAATGAGTTACATGTTACGATTTAAATGTTATGTATTTTACAAGATCTCTACTAATATGGTTAGGTGAGGTAAGATCATCAGCAATTTAGTTCCCTCTTTTTCAAACACAGGCGATTTAGTTAACAAGACATCTTTCTAGATTTAAACTACTTGTATTAGTCTAAACTAATATATGACCTTATGACTTTGGATTTAGATATTAAAAATAAACCCAATAATTTAGCCCAATACAAATTTAATGCTTCTTTCATCTATGAATGGAATATAAATGACATGTTTGAATATAATATTCTTAATCTTTTATAACAAATGATCATAACTGTAAATGCCTATAAAATCTAACATTAAACCTTATACAAAATTGTTGATGAACTCTTAGTTATTGGATTTTTAGGATACTTAAAAAGGATGGTGGGATTATTATCTTACAAATGAACAATAATTACAAATTCTATAATTTATTAAAATCACAAAAGATAATGTTCCCATCCTTGATAGCTCGAGAAACATAATGAAGGATGCTTTAACTTATCTTTTCTTAATAATATCTTTGCATTTCATAGGGAATTCATCACACTTTAAGGACAAGAAAGTTGAATTACTCAGTCACCTTAGGTGTAAAAAACTTAATGAGTTCTAAAACTACAAGAACCTTTTACTTACTAGAATTATACTCAAAGAAGATTCCAATTAGCCTTTTTGGAAATAAAATTTTCTAGTAGGACTTCCAACACTTTTAAGGGAAAAAAACAAAAAATACACTTAAAACTACTTTTGAAAATCCAATACCTTATTATTAGTTAAACTTATGGAGAATTGATTATTTACATTGAACAAGAAGGATCCAAGTTATGCCAAGATCTTAAACTTAAAAAACATGTTAAATAGGAATTGAAACAATACCGCTTTAAGATAGGAAACTTTTGCCAACAATTTCATCTAGGTATTCCCAAACTTACAAAACCAAATACAAAAAAATACAAACCTTATAAGAGAAACTACATTAGTTACAAAACAACAAATAAACCATCCTATTATAGCAAACCAAAGAAATCCAAACCATATAAACCAAAAAATTCTATGACAAAAAAACAATCACAAGATATTACTTATTACAAGTATGGTAAGAAAGGACATATCTCCAAATACTGCAAAATCAACTGTAGGATACAGGATACAAGAGCTATAACTAGAGAAAGAAATCATTGCAAAACTAGAGGCACTTCTTATGGATACATCTAGTTATGTTTCTTTGATGAACATTTGGAGGAAGAATCCCTTCAAATAGCTAAACTTCAAACTACTTCTTCTGAAACCAAGATTGAAACCAAGGAAATTAATATGCTTAATAAGGATCAAGAATTTCTAATTGACCTCATTAAGTATATTAAAAATCCTACCTTATAGAAAGAATATTTAGAAAAACTTCTCATAATTTTCCAAGTGAAAATAGAATAACCCTATAATTCTTCCATTAATTGTCACCACTTTTTATGACCTTACTACTATACTAGCCAAACAAGTTTCAAACAAATTAAACTCTACCATACCAAAATTATAGACAGAAATTAAAACTACCAAGATAGAATTTAGGGAATTGAAACAAAATTAACAAAATGATGAAGAAATCTTCCAACTTTTTCTCACAAAACACCTATAAACAAAGAAAACAAACAATAGTGACCCAAAACCACAACAACTAGAATTTCAAAACCTTGAAAATTTCGAGAAAGTCCCAATTGACTTTTCTTTTGCCCTTGAATAAGTCACTTCTAGAAAATAACTTGTCAAGGTCACCTTAATTTTTGCAAATGATTTCAAAATTATTCTTATAACCTTATTTGATACATAAGCAAATTTGAATTGTATCAAACAAGGAATAGTACCACAAAAATTTCAAGAACTTACAAATAAAAAGCTTTTAGTTGCTAACAACTCCAAAATGACCATTACTAACAAAATCAGTACTTTTGTCCAAAATCAAAATTTCCTAATTAGAACCTCTTTAATCTTAGTTGAAAATATGCAATATATTGTTATTGTAGGAACACCATTTATAAATTTCATTACTCCCTTTATTGTTAATTATGATCACATTTCTTTCAAAACAAAATCCCAAAAGCACATTTTCCCTTTTTTAGAAACTCAAAAAGTATAGAATCTTCATCTCATAAAAGCCCACTCAATTTATAAGAATAGGATTCATACAATTATCCTTACTAAACATCTCTTACATCTACAAAAAAATGTATCTTTACAAAGAATTCAACAAAAATTACAAGAACCAATAATTATAGAGAAAATTTCCCTCTTTAGATAAAGAATTCAAAAGGAACTTTGCTCATATCTCCCAAATACTTTTTGAAACTAAAAATGACCTATTGTTGACCATTTTGGAAATGGTAAGGAAGAGGGTTCCCCAAAAAAGGGCAACAAAGTCCAATTAGTAAAAGTATTATTTAAATCCTTAGGCCCAAGGTTCGAGAAGGTTGTTTCTCTAGGATAGACCTAGGGCTTAATGAATCATTAAGTGTAGCCCCTTCTCAACTTAGAGTGGGAAAGAGTGCAAGATTTGTTTTGGAACCCATGACCTAATACATTAGTTTTAATTACAAATCCAATACTTGAAGGAAAAACTTGAAGGCCTATTACATCTAAGTTACATGAGGCAACAATATTAAGAGGCCTTAGAGAGCCCAGTCTTTAAGTTTAACAAGGTTGACCAACTTATGAAGGCCCATTAGCTTAAAAAGGAAACCATGACAGTAGCTCTAATAAGCCTAGAAGGCTTATTAATCCATCTTTAAGGGCCAATAACATAAAACAAATGCAAAGCTTACAAGGTTTAGCCACCCATAAATGTTAAAAAGGTTAAAAAAGGTAATAATAACCTTAACAAAATCTCCCACAAGAGCCAATTAGGTGAGACCTCCCTTCCTATAAAAGTAAAAGGGTCTTCAACATTAAAGGGGGGAGAAATAAGTAGAAAACAAGACAACATATAGGTAACGAATATGTAAAGAAAGTACATAAGAATATAAAAAAAGAGAGCACATTAACTAGGCATTTATTTTATTTTCAGTTAATGGAAGTCAGGCCGGGTCCTCTTTAAGGATACAACTTTGCAAAATATGAGTTCAACGTCTCTTTCATTAAAAGTTAATCACATAGTTATTTTTATTTATGACACTCTCTCCTTTTACCTCTCTAACATCCAAAAGACACTTAGATATGTAGATTTAATGTTGAGAGGATAATTTATTCAAAAAAATCCTACTAATCTTCTTAGAAATGGTTAAAGAAAGCTCTTTTAGTGAGTTAGTAACTAATCAAAATATGATAATCTTTAATTAGTTAATTTCATAGTTATGATCTTATTTAACATTACATACTAATTTAAATCAATTTATATTTCATTTTAGAAATCGTTGGGAACCCTTTTTAAAAGAGCCATTAACCAACTATAGTATAAAAACTTATAACCTAATTAATATCCATAATCAAGGTGATACATTATTATGCATTTAACTGTCAAAAGTACTTTTCATGGGCTGTTTCACCCACCTGTATCATTTCCATGTATGTCAAGCTTTATTAAGACAGCATTTAACAAAACAACTTAGCTTAAATAACCCTAAATTAGCCATTACAATTAAAAAAAATGAAAGCATCAACACAACAAACAAAAAAACATTACAAAATCTACAAAAAGACACTAATCTTGAAGCATTCCATTTCCTAAAGTCAAGATCATCTTCCATATTTTTTCCTTTTCTTCTCTTTTGAAAAAGAATAATGGAAGGTTAGAGTCATACTTCTATTTTTTTAAAGCATGTTATATACTATGATTTTTTATGCAAAAATAAATATGAAAACAAATAAATAGTCAAAAAATAAAGTCATTGACCCCTTTTGGCATTCTTTTGTGATTAGTGCGAGAATTCAAATTTTGTCTTCCTTCCTCTTGCATAGCAAAATGAACACTTTTCAAATATTCTATTAATAAGGATAAAAGTAAAATAAAGTAAAAATTGAAATTTAAATGCCTGAACTACGGGTTGGTTCAATTCAATTTGATTGGGTTAGAGTCCACCTGCATTTTCTTATGCATTTGAGAAGCCTTTAAACTAACCTATTTTTCCTTCCCTTTTGTAACTTTCTGAAAATCAAGTCACCCATTGACCTAAATCCAATACAAACAACATTTGAGCTAAATCCAAATCTTTTGATAGATCAAATTTAGTACTTTTATCTCCATAAATGTTGAGTGTCACCAAACCTAGATTTTACCACAAAAATCAACTAAAATTTGGTGAGTTAGGTTGATGCCAAATTAAGGTGGCAATAACAAAGCAAAAAATCAAATTTTCTTTTGAAAACTTACCACTCCTCCCCTAAAATACTATATATAATCACCTTTAATAGAGACTTTTAAACACTAAAAACCTAATAACTATAACTTTATCCCCAAAAGACCTAATTAAAACCCTTATTTTCTTTCTTTTTCATTATTTTCTCTTTTTGATCTTAAAATTAGATCTCTACCCCAAAATTAAAACCCTCAAAATAAATCTACCCCTAAAAAAAAAGTCAATTTTCAAACCACCAAATCTATCCTTCTAGTGTTATTCTTAAAAAAAAAAAAAAAGAATCATTAGACTATATATGTGAAAAATAAAAATAAAAAGGAAAAGGCTAAAGTGGACAAGATTAAATATGAATGGGGTTTATCTCTTTAGGCTCGATTAAAGCAACCATATTAGGCCATATCTAGGCTTTAATTTGGTTAGATTAACCTCTAAAACCCACAATTTAGCAAGAAAAGTCTCTATAGCCTTATTGAAACTCAAAGCAAGAGTTGAGTCAAGGCTTAAGAATCTAGCATTTTAATGTTTTTGGAGTGAGCATAGAGAGACAATTGAGAAAAAGAGAGAGCTAAGAAAGGGTAGAGCAAGACAAGAGAACATAAAAAGAGAGAATAAAAGAGGATAGGAGAAACGTATGGAGGTAGTTAGGGTGAAGTGATAAAAAGAGACAAGTTTTAACTGAAAAATGAGTATATATAAATCCAAAATGACACCATTTCACATAAGTTAGTAAAAGCCTTTAACCTAGCCAAAACAATGTCATTTAAATGGTCTAATCAAAACTTAAAATCTGATATTTTCAAAAACAATGGTAAGTTTTCTTTTGACTTAAAAGGTTTGTTTTACAACTTATTCTTATACAATTCGAATATTTCAAAATGTGAATCCTAAAAGGGAAAATTAAATTTTGAACTTAAATCTCTAAAATATTGATATTTCAAAAAGTTAAACAATTGACCAAGGAATGCTCGAATGAATAAGTCAATGATCTAATATTTGTCCTCAAATAAGAATCTCTACTTAGGGACCAAATAGTAGAAAAATAAAATCAACACATATTCCTAAACAATCCTATAATTCTTTAAATAGATGAAAACTTCAAATATTCCATTTCTTCTAAAATAAGTCCATCTTTAATCATAATCCCAAATCCTTAGAAATTTAAGAATTTTTATTTTTAGTGTGAAAAATCATTATAAAAAACATTTGAATACATTTCAAAAACTTTTCAAAAAATTCCATTTTTATTTATGATGTGAAGAATCACCTTGAAAAGCATTTAAATACATTTCATAAACTTTTCAAAAAATCCCATTCCTATTTTTGACATAAAGGATTATTGTAAAAAACATCCAAATATTTTTATTTTTATTTTGTAAATCCCATTCTCATTATTGTTGTAAGGGGTTACCGTTTAAATCATCCCATACCTATTGATGTAAGAGATCATTGCTAAAAATCTCTCATAACTCTATTACTAAATTAGCCTCAAAATTAGGGATTAACTTTCAAAATCTTCACAGTCTTCTTCCCCAAATTCCTTGAAAGCTTAGTTTGTGTTCATAATAATTTATACATACTAGAGAGAGATAAGTAATAAAGTACAAGTAGGAAGAAGCATAAAAATAAAGACAGTTGAAAGTGGTATCATCGTTTATGAAAGGTGTTTGTGTTGGTTATGGCCTCCACCAAGTATAACCATACTTTTAAACATTAGTGAATTGAAAAAATAGACCAAGTCCTACCAATTTAGAAGACAAGACAATCTTTAAAAGTTGATGGTTTACGATGTTCTAATCTCACAAAAAATGATTGGTGATGCCTCCGAGTCAATCAGTAAAAGGACTTGGGCTAGAGGTAGGCACACTTCTTCTGTATCTAATGCATATTCCTCCTAAGGGTACGTAATCAATTAGAATAGACCATATATTGTAAGAATTAACTAAAAATTTGCATCATGCAAACTTCAAATATAAGCAAAGTTACTCTTTCAAAAATCGTCTTAATTGTGTTCACACATTAATTTTGTCAACATGAAAAATTATTGATAGAATGCTTGAATCAAGCTACAAGTCTTGATCTATACAAAATGAACTAACTGACTTTATGAAATATAACTTGTTTTTCGATCAATTTCTAGACCTTGCCCAATTCTTGTCACTTCTCTCTAAGCCCATTATTACACTCTTTAAGCTCCACTTGCATTTTCTTCAAGTTAAGAAGTTGTGTATCCTTCGACCTTATTCTTTCCAACTATACTAAATGAAAGAAGTAAAACCCAAAAAAGTAAAACCATTATAATCTGTTTTTTTGGTGAGTAAGAAATTAAAATCCTATAAGAGATCTCTCTATGGTTAACTCTTTTGTAGCTTCCTCTTTCTTCATCAACTTGAACCATAACACTGTAGATTTGCATCGCTAGCTGCAATGGCATTGGTAAGATTCCCAATTATTTATTTTTGTTTTTTTCTCTTTTTATTATCGCCTGACATCCTAGTAATATATTTTTTTGAAAAAAATATCTTTTCATTTGGTATTTTGTCTCCCTCTTTTCTTATCATTTTCTTTTAATCTTATCTTTGTTTTCTTCATTAATTTAATTATCTTTTTAATTTGCATGACATCTTTACAAATCTATAAAGTCATTTGTTTCCTTATCATAGCCTGCATGGTGGGCTTAGAGATTTCAACTTTCAACACATCAAATTATGTTAAAGCAATAATGGTTTATGATATCTTAATTTCCTATGCTAGTGGATCTCTTTTGACCATTTGGGATGTTTTAGTTGATTATCAAAAAAACAATTATATGTATGTGATAGAGGATATCTTGATTAGAGTTCTTGAGTTGGAACTAGGAAGTATAAAGATCTACAAAGATAATCCAAAGAAGTTATTTATTACATTATATGTGTTATCTCTTCTTGTTCACACAATTAAGTTGTCTATACTATTATCTATTCCTAGTCTATTTGACGTAGATAAGGTATATGATATATATATATATTTACTTACTTTGTTGTATTAAGTTAAGTTGATACAATTTAAGTACTAATACTTATCAATCAAAGGTAAAAGAAGTTTAGTTTAATATTTTAAATTAATATGAAAATGTTATTAATAAAAATAATAAAAATTTAGTTCAAGATTTTTTATTTCTAATCTAACATCTTTTTTATACATTTATGAAAATTTTAATTTCTAAGTCTAATATTACCCCACCAATTGCTAGTCATTCGTATTAGATGGCATGCTACATTTGTTGAAAATTTGTAAATCATGTTTTTTCTTTAAAGATAAGAATTTGAATTCTACACATAAAAGTACAAATTTATATAATGTTATTACTTTACTTTGTAACTAGTGATTAAATTTTAGTTTGTACGTACAAAGATAAAGCGCACAGTTAAAATAAGCCTATGGTTCACTTCCTCTCACTTATGAATGACCTAATGTGTTTGTTGCCTTACCATGCATAGGTTGCTAAAAATGACTTGACGTGTTTATTGCCCTACCATGCATAGTGTCACATGGACACTTCTTGATTCGGCCCATCAAATATTTTAGAAGGCAAAGTCAAGCCAAATTGAGCTTCTACTGGTTAACAACATTGCCCAGCCCGTTTGTTGCCTAAGAAATGGCAAGGAAGATTCTAAAAACATACAGAAGTGCTTATGTCTAGATAGTTCTTGAAAGAACCCTTATAAATTCTTGTCTATAATACCCTATGTAAATATCTAAGATATTCAATTGTAGTTATACATTGAGAAGGTGGAACTAGCATAAATAGCTCTCTTTTCCCATCTGTATAGTAAGCAAGTTTTTCTTAACTTAATAAAACTTTCTTATGCCCTCTACCTCTCTAGCACTTTCATCTTCTTACTTGCCTCTCAACACTCTATGCTCTTTTTCTTATACTCTTTAAGGCTTACTTAGTTCATCTCCACTCACAAAATTGACTAAGTGTTACCCAAGTTAGTATGATCGAGGTCTAATTCTGTGATAGGTGGTATTAGATCAACGGTTAAGTCTTAGGTATGACTTGGTTATTAGTTAAGCTATGAGCACGATAAGTAAGGAAGGTATTGTTGTGACCATTGTGAAGGAGCAACAAGTCCAGCAATAAGCTCGTGGGCAAGAGGAGCAATGCATTTCGCATAAGTATAGCAAATCTAAGGCCCTAGTAAAAGAACTCGTGGAGTCTTCTGTTGCTGGTTTGGAGAAGAGCATCACCAATGTGAGCTCCATAAGGGACGAATTTAATGATCAAGTTAATAATTTAATCCATGAAATGTCAGAATCATGAGGGCTGCCAAATGCATGATTGAAGAGTTTGGCTACTCTTTTAGGGGAGAACTACGCTCACTTGACCAAGAGCTATTCGACCTACGGAAGTTTGTTGAAGGAGAGATTCATAACTTTCATAGAGAGATGGAGTCACTCCATCGAAGCAGCCCACTTTCTATTAATATGACTATCACTATTAGTACTACCGCTATGTATGGTTTGAAGGTTCCTAAACTTGCCATGTATAATAGCACCCGTAATGCTACTGTTGTAAAGAGCTTTTTTTTTTTTTGACTTTAAGCAATACTTTGAGGTCATGGGAGTTGTCAACAACCTTACTAAGCTAAGCAATGCCACGATCTTCTTAAGGGACATTGCCTAACTATAGTGGAGATGGAAGTATTTTGAAAGGGAGAAAGACTTATGTGTCATCAACACTTATGAGCAATATAAGGCTGAATTATGCAAACATTTTATGCCTCATAATGCGAATAGCAAAATTAAGGGAAAGTTATATCGCTTGAGGTAAATAGGTAGTATTTTTTACTACAACAAGGAATTCACTACTTTCATGCTTGTGATTGATTTGTCTAACAAAAAATTTCTCTTCTAGTTTAAAGATGGCTTGAAGGATTGGGGGAGAGTGTAGTTAGATAGGTGCAATATGTAGACTCTAGATGTTGTTATTGCTACTATCAAAACACTCATTGACTACCTTGTTTATTCCAAAGGCAAGAAGCCCAATTCTAACAAAAGTAGGGGAGAGAAAAAGCAAACAAAAGAAGGATACTAGCCCTAAGGAGAGTGGACACCAAAAACCTCAAGTGGCCATACCAAGCATGATCAGAGTTATTTGGGCAAGTGTAACACCATTAATCCCCCCAAACTTTGCTTTATCTGCAATGAACTACATTGGGTAAGGGATTATCCCAATCAAGAGGCAATGGATGCCATGGTGGTAGAATTTAATAAGGAAAAGCCTAAGGAAGAGCCCCAAGTTAACATAGGATCTATTCAACAATTAGGTACCCTTTCTAAACTTTTCTCCCCTATAGTCTCCAAGGAGAAAGGACTGTCATATGTTGATATTGCCATCGAGGGCAAAGCTGCATGGACAATACTAGATACGAGAGTCACTCATAACTTTATTGATATATAAGAGGCTAAATGTTTAGACTTTAAACTCGTAAAAAGAAGTGGCATTATCAGGGCTGTCAATTCAGAGGAAAAGCCTATTCAAGGCATAGCGTAAGGAGTAATTGTCCAAATTAGAGATTGGAATGGTAAGTTAGACTTTACTATTATTCCTATAGACAACTTTAAAGTAGTGCTAGGTCTTGCTTTCTTTTACAAGGCTTTAACCTTTACCGTTCCTATTTCGAGTTCCCTTGTGATTCTTGATTCTTACAAGATCCGAGTGATTCCTTTAAAACATATGGAGAAGTCAAAACCATTAATGATTTTTGCCTTGCAATTCAAATGAAGTCTCAAATTGAGTAAAAGCTATGTTGCTACCATAAAGGAATTGAGTAATGGGGAAAAAGTAGCAACACTTACACCTACATTGCCCCAATCCATTCAGGCTGTCCTTGTTGATTTCAAAGACGTGATGCCTTTTAAATTGCCTAAGAAGCTTCCTCTTAAACAAGATGTGGATCATCGCATCAAGCTAGAATTTGGTGTCAAACCTCTTGCAATGGCCCTTTATTGCATGACACCTTCAAAGCGCACTAAACTAAGGAAATAGCTTCAAGACCTAATAGACTTAGGCTATATACAACCCTCAAAAGCCCCTTTCGATGCCCTAGTCCTCTTATAAAAGAAGAAAAATTGATCGCTACGAATGTGCATAGACTATTAAGTCTTAAACAAGGTCACTATCAAGAACAAGTATCTAATACCCTTAATAGCTGATCTTTTCGATCAACTAAGGAAGGTGAGGTATTTCACCGAGCTGGATTTGTGATTGGGTTATTACCAAGTTTGCATTGCACCCAGTGACAACCAAAGATAGCTTGTGTGACACGTTGTGGAGCATTCAAATTTCTAGTAATGCCCTTTGATCTCATAAATGCACCAACTACCTTTTGCACACTTGAGAACAAGGTACTACATCCTTTCCTTGACAAGTTTGTGGTGGTTTACTTAGATGACGTCATGATATATAACGACACTCTTAAGGAGCACAAAGAACACCTCAAGCAAGTCTTCCAAGTTCTCCATGAAAATGAATTGTATGTCAAGAAGGAGAAGTGCTTGTTTGCTAAGCAGAAGGTAGAATTCCTTGGCCATAGAATTAAAAACAGTAGGTTCATGATAGATCTAACAAAGGTGTGAGCTATCTAAGAGTGGGAGCCTCTAACCAAGGTCTTGGAGTTGTGATCTTTCCTTAAACTGGTGAACTATTATCATTGATTCATAAAAGGGTATTCTGCCATAGTGGTACCATTAATTGACCTGTTCTAGAACAACAAGACATGGCATTGGTCAAAGGAATGCCAAACTTCCTTCGAGAGGTTGAGACAAGCAATCTCTGAAAAACCTATCATGGTGCTGCTGGATTACAAAAAACCTTTTAAAGTCCATACAGATACATCTAATTTCACCATTGGGGGAGTTTTGATGCAAGATAAGCACCTCAGTGCCTATAAGAATAAGAGTTGCAAGTTAAATAATACGGAGAGGTGGTATACCATTAAAGATAAGGAGATTACTGTCATAATCCATTACTTGCAAACATAGAGACATTATTTACTCAAAAGTAAGTTCATATTAATGACTGACAACGCCTCCATGAGTTACTTTCAAACACAAAAGAAGCTCAAGGCTGAGTTCAATTATAAGCTAAGTATAAGCCAAGCCAAGCCAATGTTGTTGCTAACGTGCTAAGAGCAACTTTCTTGGATGGATCGAGGAAGGCATGACGTAAGACAATTTGGCCAAGAATCTATTGAAGTTGGCTAGCGAAGGGAAGACTCATCGATTCTAGTTGAATGATGGAGTTCTCATGATCGTTGAAAATTGAGTCTTTATGCCTAAATGGGGGAACTTGTAAAAGAAAATCCTCAAGAATGTCATGATTTTTTATGACCTGGTCACCTAAGTATAACACAAATCCTTATTCTTGTCCAACAAATCTACTTTTGGTTGCAAATGAATGCCGACATTGAGTCTTATGTGCAAACTTGCCTAGTTTGCCAATAAGACAAGGTGAAACAACAACCTCAAACTAGTTTATTTGAACTACTGCCCATTGTCGAGAGATCTTGAGAAAGTGTCTTAATGGACTTTATTGTGACTCTACCTAAGTCTAATGGGTTTGGAAGTATTATGGTAGTTATTGATTAGTTCAGCAAGTATGGTACCTTTTCCACTGTGAAATGAGATTAGGAATATTAAGAATGGAGTAAATTATGGCAGTAGAATTTTCTTTTAGGAATATTTAAATATGTGGTATGTAAATTATAAATATATCCTATTTATAGAATGTTAAATTTAATTTACTCATTGAAAATATCTTTACGTTTGTAACATTTGATTTATATGTTTAACAAAATATTTACGGAATCTCATCAAATAATTAAAAAAATGAATTTAAGGATAGGGCTAGATTTTTCTTTTTTTTCTTTCTTTAGGTAAATAGGCTAGTTTGTTGAGTTTCCATTTTATTTTATTTTTTCATATAGTTTTATTCTAGATTATAAATCAATATGTTTCATAATTTTTATTACATAATTTTAGTTAAATTGATGAAATCAATTATAAAATAGTCCAAGAAAAATATGATAAATGACCAAGAAAATTTCTACTCTTTTTATAAATAAATCAACATTAACCCAAAGTTTATGGTCTTTGTTTATTTTTAAATCAAAAATAATTTTTCATGATAATTGATCTATATTGACATTGAATTTTTTTCAATTATGTAGCATAATTAATCTCTCAAGAATTATTAAAAATAGTTTCAATTTGCAATTCCATTAAATTGTTGCCTAATATTAGTTTGCATGAAATCATAAAAGATGTAAAATTAGTATGCTATTTTTATGTTTTTATATATTTTGATAATTAGATTCTATAAATGTTCGTTGTCATACTAAAAATCATGAATTTAATTTTTTATCAAGACAAGTTAAATGTATCTTTACAAAAGGTATTACTCATATTTTTTTCATTTTCTTCTAAATAATAAAATTAATGTAATTATGTAAATAATTTTTCTTCATGTAAATATATTTTAAATTTTTAATTATGAAAATTATAATCTTTTATGGAAAAGAAAATAAAGTTAGAGTAAGAAAGGTGAATTGTGGAAAATTGAAATGCTTATATTTTTTATTGTCAAGATTTATTTGTATTTAAAACAATTGGTTGGGTCATTAAATTTAATGTAATTTTTTTAATGTTCCTAATAGTAAACTAAAACCCTTTGTTCACTAGCAATTTGTATGCCTTTGTTCATCAATATCCTCCTGGCGAGAATTGATCCGAAGGACATATGACAAATCTTTCAGCATTGGGGGCGTGTGGTTGATGTATTTATTCTCAAAAAAGTTAGTTGTTCTTTTAGCTTTAGCACTGTCTATTCTCTATGGTGGTATGGTGGTATAGTTCTTTTAATTGTGCTAATGATATTCATCCATTCCTTTGATCCTTATTGACATACTTTATTGTGTAAAAAAAATTCAAACATAACTTAGGGTGCAACACTAAGATTGTTTACTCAAGTGTGCCCATGTGACCTCATCCACCTTATTCCCACACACGCGCGATTGCTCCAAACAAGCAATGTCTCAAAACTAATTAAATTTGATTTTTTATCATTTATTGGGCCAAAATTCTTATGGTCACTCTACCATAAATGATCATTTACAACTCGATCTAAAATAAAGAAAGAATTATTTGACATTTCAATATAAGATTGTCTTATAAAATACCTCCAAGGACTGTACATTGAATGTTTGTACTATACGTAAGTGACGATTACAAATTATCCATCGACAAGGATTCTTCTATCTTCCCCGTCTTATTGCGCCAAGCATAACTAGTAAAAGCAAAGATATGATAAGCAAATGTTATCTTAACTTTCGACTAAATATAAGCTAACGTCATAACACCAAGGTCTACCCAACGTTCATAACAACTTCAAGTTGAAATTTTAGTGTTTCTTGGGTGGACTTTGGGAAACATAGGTTGACCCGATGTTGACAGAACATCTTATCTCTAAATTCTCTACTAAATATAGGTAAACTTGATACAGGACAAGTCGACCGAAGTTTGATTTTAAGTAGAAGTTGCTTATCTCTCACCTTCGTCTACTTGACAGTTGACGTTATGTAAATAGACAACACAAAAGGATTTTGGTTCAAATTTGATGTAAACCCCATTAGATGTTGCTAAAAAACCCACAATGCAATCGTATATAAAAATCCAAGGAAAGTCAAACTAGATTTATAAGATGTAAATAACGTTGACCCTAAGCTTTAAGGAGACAAACTAATGATATGAAAGAAATATATGGACAACATACTTTAAAAATATATATATTTAAAAGTGATAAGTTAGATTAAATGTTAAAAAAAATAATTTTTGATAAATTTTTTAGTTTTTAAAATAACTAAAAAAATTCACACTTATATTTCACCTAATAATTTATTTCTTTTAACAATAAAATTAAATTTATTAATAAATTAACAACCCTAAAAATAAAAACAAACTTCTTAAATATATTGTCAACAAATCTATTCTTATTTTTTAAGAATTGTTTTAGAAATTCTTATAATCATTTAACATACAAAATCATCCGAAATACTTATACAATTAATAAAATCTCAACTTCTTCAAACTCGAATTAGTTTTTTTGAACCAAACTTCTTCAATAAGCTTACTATGTATCTTTCTCACCCTTTTACCTCTCGAAAGTAGTATTGACTTTTCTTAAATGTTCAATAAATTCTTAAAAACTCTTTATACATCGACTTCTTTATGGTTGTCATCAAAATTGATAATCTTATTTACTTCATACGCTTGATGTCCTATTGCTCAAAGGAATTTATGATCGAGACAATCTCTTAAATCGAGTCAAAAAGGGCAACCAAAGGATGCTCCGAGTCACTTATCGTGTTGAAGATTTGGACAAGAATATCAATTATGTGAAAGGTAAATACTATTTAGCCACCTCTTATGTGCAATCTGAGATTTCACCTACAAATTTTAACGTCTCCTGCAGTTCTTAATTTCGTGTGTCTTTAGACATGGGATTTTTAGCATCAGACGGAGGAATAACTGGAGAATTTTAGTTTAGAAAAGTTGCACAAAATTACATTACTTTCTCTAATATAAAGACAATTACAATATTTCCTTATGGAGTAATGTCCACAATTTACCATTTTAGTTCCAAAAACAACAAGCGTGACACGTGGCATCCTAGGAATAAACACACATCCCTACACCTCTAGTGCATCCTTCAGCATGCAGCCAAATAGTACTTATGTTCGTATAATTTCACTCATTAAGTAGTTAACTCTCACAATCCTGATATTAGCACAGCAATCAACTAAACTCTCTAACTTCCACAAAACCGTTACTCAGGTCGTCAAGAGCCCAACGTTTGATCTTTAACCACAAAAACGTTACTCTTTCAAAGAATTAAAGAACCAGCTCACATAATGAGTAAATTCCATTAATTTCCTTTTTTCTAAGTCAGTTTTATCGTGAATGTGAAAGTCTGTTTTGAAGAGTCTCTCTAAAGTCAAAGAGTTCAAGTATCTCTTTACACAAATTAAATGTTCCATCTCCTTGACTTCATCATACATGAAAACATTTAAGGTACTCTTTACCTCCTTGCAACTATGCAATCAAGAGACAATTAAAGGCTAGCATTGGATATTTATCTACAGCTCCCTCTATCCTACCTTTCCGTTGTAGTAGTCATGGTCATATCTGATGGAGCAATGAATGATTAACATATTTGACCCAAAAATTATCACTTATCTTAAATTTTGACCTTTTTAGGGTTTTAGTGTCAAAATGTGTAAAATATTGTTTTATAATATTTATTATTACATCTGATTGTGAGACCTTTCTATGACATTATATTAGTTTTTTATGTATTGAGCTGAATAAGATCTTGAAATATTATTGCTATTATTAGGTTCTCACTCTTAGACTTCTCATCAATTTTCGCTGTTGGTACTATTATATGATGCTTTCAAACTAGGCCTTCTCATCAATCAAGTAATATTTCATCTCTAAAGTTCTGAGGTTGTAAAATACTTTTCCAATAACTTTTAATTCAGCTTTTGTTTTCTTGATAATTAAAAATTTACTTTTAAATGGCCTTTTTCATTTTTTAAAAAAAAGAGAAAGGAGGAAAAAAGAATTATTTTCAAATTCTCCTTTATGTTTTCTTTAAAAAAAAGGAAATAATAAGTATAATTTAAGTCTATTTTGTTTTTCTCTTTTTATTTTCTCCTAAAATTAGCTATTTTTTTTTCAAAAAAAAAGTAAAAAAAAAACTTAAATTGTGAATATATTTGAAAAAAAAATTGTCAAATTTTTTTCTTTAAAGAAAAAAAAAAGTCTCTTAAAATCAATGTAATTTTACTAATTCTTTTTTTCTCAAGCCAAACTAATTATAAAATCAAATTTAATTTAAACTAATTTAGTTAATATTAAGATTTCATATTTTATTATTTTTAAAAATTCCTATTAAAAATTTAGAATATAAATAACGCATGAATTTAAACTTATTGATGAAATTGAGAAAAAAAAATAATTTACTTATATCATGATATTTTATAAATTGATAAATTAATGAAAATAAAAAAGAAAAAAAATCTACTCATGAATTCTCTTTTTTATTTCTTTACAAAGGGAAGAAAAAAGAAAATTTTATCTCAAATTCACTTATTATTCTTAGAAAGAAAAAAAAATTATTTTCAAGTTATCCTTTTTGTCTTTTTCAAAAAGAAAAAAAGAAAAAAATTATTCACAAATTCTCCTTTTTGTTTTTTTTTTAAAAAGAAAAAAATAAAATCAAAATTTAAGTTTATATTGCTTTTTTCTTTTATTTTCATAAAAAAGAAAACAAAAACTTAAATTATGATTAGTGTTTTCTTTTCTCAAAAAAAAAAAGAAAAACTTTTAGCAAAGTTTCTTTTTTTCTTAAAAAAAATCTTCTAAAATTAATTTAATTTCAATTATTATTTCTTCTAATCTAAATTAACTATAAAAAAGTCAACTTAAATCAAATTTAATTAATTTTAATATTTGAAATTTTATCATTTTAATATTTTATATAAGATATTTAGTATTCACATCCTTATGATTTTAAATTTAATTTATATGTAAATATATGTCATTGAAATTGAGAAAAAGTTAGTATTTAGTTTATTTGGCAATAATACTTAATTTTAGAAATCTTTAAGTATTTAAGTCAAACTATAATTTTGTTTAGTAAACACACATGGTTTATAATATTTGATAATAATTTAATAATTATTTTATAATTTTAGTATTTTAATAGAATTTAAATTTTAATATATATTTAATTTATTTAATTATGATTTAACATGCATTGTAATTTATTTAATTTATATTAAAAGTTATTCACATACATCTAAAATCTATGCAACTAAAATATTGATAATTAAAGAACATAAAAAATAATTTCTAAAAAAAAAACCTCATAAATTCCTCCCTTTATTTTCTTAGAAATAAAAAAATATATTGTTACATTTTTCTTTCTTTCTTCACAAGGAAAAAATATACATAATTTAAGTCTTCTTTTTGTTTCTCTTTTTTCTTTTACTTAATAAACTACTCTTAATTTTTTTTATTTTTAAATATAAAAATATTTACAATTTAAATCTCTTCTTATTTCTTTTTAAATAATAACACATAAAAATGTACTTTTAATTAATACGATGAATTCACAAATTATGCGTGTTTAACATATATATTATCAAAATTAAGAAAATCGATGAAATACTTATATATCAATATTTATTTCATTTTAAAAATATCTAAATATTTAATTTAAGAGTTTTTTTTTTTTTTGCAAACAACTATAATTTGCAATATTTGATATTAATCTAATAATTAGTGTATAATCTTTTGTTAGTATTTTAATAGATTTAAAATTTAACATATATTTAATTTACTCAATTAACATTTAATATATATTAAAATTTATTAAATTTATATTAATAATTTTATACATATGCCTAAAATATGTATGACACAAATATTTATAATTAAGTGAAATAAAAAATGAAAATAATTTCTAAAAATAGAAAAATTATACTAAATTCTTCTTTTTATTTTATAAAGAAGAAAAAATATTTTTAAATTTACTATTTAAAAAAAAAAGAGAAAAAAGAATTCATAATTTAATTTTTTTTTATTTTTCTCATTTTGTTTTCTTAAGAAAAAACTACTTTTAATTTATTTTTTATTTTTTAAAAATATTCATAATTTAAATATTTTTATATTTTTTAATTTAAAAATATAAATAAAAATATATTTTTCAATAAATATAATAAATCTATGTATTGCATGGCTTCAATATTAGTTACAAATTATATATATATATGAATCATCAATCTGTAAACTAATTATATATTTGGTGGAAAAAAAAAACTAGTGAGAAGTTTTTTTTTTTTATAAAAAGGTGTCAGGGAGATTGGGTATTAAATTTGCTGTTTAAGTCACTCTCTTTCTTTTTTTTATATATATATATGGAGATTTTAGTAAATCTAAAACAACCAGTTTTGTATTTTTTTCCATATTATTTTTCTTAAAATTTACTCAAAAATATTTTTACGAATATTCATTTTCTCAATGTCAAATTGTTTTCTTTCTCTATTCCCAAGTTTGATTATTTTGGTTTGCAAAGTCCGGGGCGGATACAGCAGGATGTAGCCCGCGGAGACCTGTAGCGCGCGAGACTACGCGTGTTAAATGGTAAGATGGCAAACGACACCACGCTGGCTGCCGCGTGTCCCTCAGGTCTGAATTCTCCAAATGCATCGGGTACTAGACTCAATTTTTTCGAACAAAACATGCCTCCCACAGATTGCACTTCCGTTATAACAAGCAAGCTGACAGAGAATTAAAGACGTATTGCATTAAGTACAAGGTAAAAGGGAAGAAAATCGTGCATGGATCAAATAGAGAAAGAAGATAAACCGCAAAAAGCGCACCTATCTTGCGCTCTTATTTTTATCTTTTCAAACACACCAAGCATTTAATAATATGTTTGCATTGCAATTCAGTTGAACTACTTACTATCATAATATGAGACAACGACTGCAACCACTGAAGGTTTTGCCGCGCAGCAAATCTTGTTGAATTTTCTCTAGCTGTAAAATTATCTCTTCAAACGTGGGTCTGCACTCAGGATTCTTATGCCAGCAATCTCGGAGAAGCCTTCATCATTCATCGAGCCAATCAAGCACAACCATGAAATACATGTCCATTAGTACGTAACATGTTGAGGAAAAGCCGTGACTGGAAACACCGTGATGTGGCAATGTAATTTGTTGGGTCTTTACAATGTCCAAGGTCCACCTATAAAGAAATTGACACACATATCCCAGAACCACAATGCTCTAGGAACGGACAGACCAATGTTCCATAGTAGGAAAACGGCATCCTAGTGCTCGAGAGTCCCAGGTGAGAGGTCTGCGGAACAGTGAAATATACGCAGCCTTATCTTGTTTTCTCAAAAACATTGCTTACGTGACTCAAACTTGGGATCATATCACAATATGGTGACTTCACTCTTATACCAAGGCTCAGCCTGAACCAATGTTCTATATCTTAGTCCTTAAACTGTATCTATGGATCAGAATTACGCTAACACCAGAAAGCAATATACCCACCAAAAAATAGTTTAGCCCTGTTTGGTGGTTTTTTTTTTTTTTCAAGTGAAGAGGCTGTTCAATATACTGGAACTATAAAAAACAATTAAATTTATTTTGGTGCTTGACAATAGCCCATATAGCTAGAAACTGAGGTAGTTTACAAAAAACTCACTTCTTGATTGGCTCAGGGAATACTAATGAGGTCAACAATGGTCGGGAATCTTCATATGCTCGCTTGTCTGCAACTTTCTCTGGCAGATCTATCCTATTTGACTGTCCCCCTTGGAACATCTGTATATAAGCGCACTAACAATTAGACTTCATTGGCTACAAAAAACATCCAAAACAGACGGAAGTCAAATGTCTGATATAAATCACTGTAATTTTAAAGGGTTCCATACTCAAGCATGAAATCAAGATACAGCAGTCCAATAAAATCACAAGAATTTCAATAGCAGACAAATCCCAAGTGAATTTCAGTTACCTCGTGTACTATGAGAGCAAAGGAGAAGACATCAACACTCTTCCCATAGGATTCTCGACGATAAACCTCAGGTGCCATGTAACGATCTGAAACATACATATTTACATGAGAAGACTTTTGCTTTCAATAAATGCTTTACTTTATGAAGAAGATCCTTACATGAACCTGTTCCCCCAGTCATTTTGTAACCTTGAGTATCCTTTTCCTGTGCAATTTTGCTTAAGCCAAAGTCTGTAACCTTGAGGTGTCCTGACTCATCTAGTAATAGATTCCTGCAAGTATTTCAGAGATGAGAATTCTCCACATTCAGAGAGAGAGAATTGTAAGGCATTTTTCCATAGCTTTGCCATTTACTGGCTTCTCTGCAGGGGCGAGGGAGATTTTCTGCTCGTCAAAGGACAATCAGAAGGAAATTCCTACAACTAGTAGAGCTACATGATCTAAATGGGCATCAACAGAAAGATTACCTACCTTGGTGTCAAGTCCCGATGTATAATAGCACGAGGCTTGTGTTGGTGCAGATAATTCATGCCTCTGCAAGGTTCGAAGAGGTTTGGTGACATGCATAACACATGCTGAGTACCAGATTGTTAATGGGATGCATAGCAAGAGATGCAAGTAGATCTGATTATCTTTATTATTAGTAAAACCAACAAGAAATCAGCTATCATTTTCCTTTCCTTGTGATGGTAAGATAAATAACATTACCCAAATATCCCATTCAATTCAATTTAGCATAAAATTCTCGGTAATCTAGAAATGCCTACCTTGCATTGCAAGATCTAAAATGTCAATTGCAGAAAGCATATCTACAGCATCTACCTTGCAATATCTAGAGCATAAGCAACCGCTATTGGTGTATCAAGCCTCCCTTTCCTCTTCAGTAAGTCATACAAACTTCCCTAGCACAATTCACATTTGAGGAAAAATCAACCCATGAAATGTAGTTGAACTCCCAAGTCATGAATTAGCAAAGAGCACTCACATTGCGAAGATATTCTGTGAGGAAGATTAAGCGATCAGGGTGCTTCAGAACACCAAGGAACTGAACTATGTTTGGGTGGCGCAACTTTTGCCACAGGGCCAATTCCCTCATAAAAGAATTCCTGCGAATATTTCATGGTTAGAATCAGGTTCCAAGTAGTCAAACTTTCTGGTGATCCTGTCAGATTTACTGTCTTTCAAACTTTGCAGACAATAATCTCTCTCTGTCTCTCTCTCACTCTCTCACATGTGCATTCATGTACACACACATACATTCATCCACATGTTTTATATCTATCCTGGCATTTGGTAAGATATTTTCATAGCTCCACTGCATAGAACAAGAGAATTTCAAACAGAAAGAAGATTCTATGAATATAGGGAAATCACAAATAAATGGATCAAATTGGCGCATGGGTGTACAAGACTAAGTTCTATAATGGATAGAACAATTATGGACTTAGAGGACCAGCAGTGAAAGAAAGGGGAGCAACAACAAGGTAGAGAAGAATGTTTATTACGTGAATAAACATAACTTACTTCACCCCTGGATTTGACGCAATGGAGGAACGGATTGTCTTTGCTGCTACTTCTGTACCACGCCATCTCACTAAGTAAATTTCACCAAATGCTCCCTGCAATAGTTCATGATCTTGACCATATGAAATCATCGGCAATTTTATAATTAAGTCAGGATGAGGCCATAAGGAAGGCTAAAAACTTCTTTGGAGCTCCCACAGCTCAAAGATAGTACTTCCAAGATGGATTTCTGTGCCCAATTTTTTCCCGAGTTAAGTGGAAGAAGAAATTACTTCTCCAATAAGTGTTTCATTATCCATGTCCACTTCGGCATAATCAATCTCATAGCATGGATTCTGGGAATCAAGTCCCACCTGTCCCATCCAAAACAATAACAAAGGTTAGCTAACAGGAAAGAGATTTACATGATATTGACCCTATGAACCTCACATAGCATATGGCCATCTGATTCAGCGTCAGAACTAACAAGGTAAATATTTCTGTTCGGCTTTCACTGACTGAAGAAAAGGCCATGAATGCACAAATTCTTTAGACATCTTCTTGTTGGATAGACATGTAAAATGAGACCATCTTCCTCTCAGTCTATTAGGCTAGATACATCATACAGTCCAGATTAACAATTCACTTCTTTAAGGATATCATGGCCTTTTAACCAACACTAGTCTCAAGTTCTAGCAACAATATTCTGCATCAGACATGGCAATGCCTTACAATATGAAAAAGAAGGCGTTCAGATGGTGAAGTTCATAAATTGCCTTTTTAAACTTTAGAGGGATGGGGTAGTTGGGAGTTGGGACACTTGTCTTCTTGACCATACACTTGCAATTATCTCAGTTTTTGCATCTTTTGGGATAAATCCAGCAATCAAACTTTGGTAAGCGCTCAATATGCATATGATATGCCCCATGTGACAAGGAATGATAATCTGTGAGGTTAGTTTAAAAGAAGTGGACACTCACTCATACATCTACATATGACTTGCAGTCAAGTATCGCTACACATGTAACATTTAACTAATTTTACTAGTGGATGATTTCTCGCTTAAAAATGACATGATGTTGCTTGAGGAATGAGCATTACAATATTTGGCAAGTCATCAATAATTTGAGAAGAAACGCCCATTATAACAGCATTCAAAGTACAGGCTATAAAGTTACAAATGCATTAAGAAAGTGCAATACCGGATCTGTTCCACCCCGAGATTCAAGTATCTTGCAAATATCCTTGTGACTGCAACTGCGAGCATCTGAAAGTGGCTGCAAACTCTATTATCTCAATGTGCACTCTATAATTTCAAAGGATAGAAATGAAAGAACACAAAAGAAGTTCTAAGCATGCTATTGCAGATAAAAGAATCTGTTTATGCTAGTGGCATAAACGTTAAAGCGGACATGCGCACATGCAAAGGTTTCTAACTGAAATGTACCGTGCAATTTTGCGTCTTTCCCTGTTTTTTCTTTTTTTGTTAGTTTCTTTTCTTTTCTTTTCTTTTCTTTTCTTGTCTTTGGTTAAACACGACTTTTAACACAAATTGAAAAATTTTCCGTCTAATAGTAGAGTCAAGTCAAATAAAAGGTATAGGAACAAAGTGACGAAAAGGACTGCATGGAAAAAGATTCACAAAGTTGTCTTCGGACTAGATCTCAATTTCAGGCTTACAGTGCGACCCCAGCGGTCGACAGAATTGACATCAGCTCCTCTCTCAAGAAGTAGGGACACAACTTCAGTGCAGCCTTCGCAGGACGCAAGATGAAGAGCCGTTCTCTTGTCGTAATCGGCCAGGTTTGGTTTCACGCCTCTCTCTAGCTCCCGCAACACTCCCTCTTTGTCTCCCTTGCTTGAATAATAAAGCAGCCTGTATGGACCTTTTGAGTCAATGTTTCCTCCTAGTTGCGTCCTCTGCATCAAAAACAAAAACAAAAACAAAACAAAAAATCGATTGATCGGCATACGAATCCAAAAAAAAAAAAAAAAAAAACAAGAAGAAGAAGAAGAACTTAAACGAGAAATAGGACTTAAGTACCTCCGAAGAAGCCCGTGGCAACAGACCTTCGCAATCTTCCATGAATTGAGTGTAAATCAGAGATTTTCGCGTTTCGGGTGGACCTGGTAGCAGTAATCGAGCTCTGGATATAATGTTGATCAGCAATAAGAACAATCCAAATGTGTCTCCATCGTTTTTCGGTTTAATCGAAGAAGTACCCGGCCTGTTTTCGACAACTCGTAGTCGCTCACTTTGGTGTAGTCGTCGTCGAGCTCTGTTTGGCCACTGAGAAAAACAGAACTTCTTTTTACCGTTTGTCCAATTTTCTTGGCGGCCAAACACCGTTTTGTTATTTTCCTTTTATATACTTTTTATTTTTTTAAGTCTAAACCTCATTGTTGCGTTATTTTTCAGTGTTCTTTGTTTCAGTGTTTTGTTTTGTTTTTTGGCGGGTTCTCAATTTCAATTTTGCCAAACAGCAATCTTCCCTTCACAACGACGGCGTTTCAACCGTTCATGTTGTTCTGCATATGTCGTTTTCCGTTCGAGGACCACGATACATCTGGACCGCTTGATTTGGATTGGGCAAGCTGAGACTTGAGAACCATCTGGATCATTGATTGATCAGTGGACCCCAGCCCCGAAGAAAAGTGTAGAGAGAGAGAGACCGTGTGTCTTCAAAATTCAAAAGCCCAAAGTACCCTCCAAAATCAAAGTTAACTCGCCGGCACGGCCCCGAGGATTCCGATCTCTTTTCTCCATATTGCAGATCCAAACATGGCGCTGAGCAAGCCATCCTCAAAAACCCTGTCCAAGGACGCTGAGAATAGTCGGATTCCTGGCGAACCCGAGTCCGAATCGTTGGAGGAAGAGGAGATAGAGTTGGAGAAGCTGGAGTCTGAGGTTAAGCAAATGGCCAAGAAGATTCTGGAGTACAGAGCCACACTTCCAGATCACTTGAAGACTGTGCTTGCTTCTCTTCTTTCTTCCCAGAGGCCCGTTTTCCTCCACTCCCAATCTGGATTGGATGCTGGACCGTCTGGCGAGTCTAACCCAGGTTCGTTCATTTCTAGGGTCTCTTGTCCCTTTTTTTTCTTTTTGTATTTTGCTGAAAGCTGAGAATTTTACCATGCTGAAGCATTTAGTTCTAAAATAAACAATCTGGTCTGGGTTTAGTAATCCCTAATTGAGGAGCATTATTATATCTTTTAGGGTTTTTAGTCCCATTTTCTGGATTTCAGCAAATATCGGTTGAGTTACTTGGTTTGAACCGATATATTCGACATGTTTCCACAATAAGACCTAAAGAATAGTCATAACACAGAAGGAAAAAAAAAACAGAGAGAGAGAGAGAGAGAGAGAGAGAGAGAGATAGAGAAGGGTATTGCTGTTGGCCGAAAAAAAGAAAATGCCAGCTTGATGAAAGAAGTGCTAATGGGAGATCGGATAATTGAGTAGAAAACTGGGGTTTAAATTATTGGGTGGCTTCTTGATTGGAACAAGAACGCCCCTAAGCCAAAGTCTGTCTTTGATTCTTTTCCACTTGTTGTGTGGATGAGCAAACCAGTGGTTGGATTTTGTTTCTACTTTATGTAGAGAAATTGTCAAACATTGACTTCATGATATGTTTGCCTGTTCTTTGAGAGTCTCGGGGGCTTTTGCTGCACTTTTCTATTGGACATAATGTTCACACATTGTACCCCAGATATGTTCGCTTTGAAGGCTGCTGCAAATGTGCTTTATGGTTTTATCCTTATATTTTATCTGCAACACTGGCCGTGTTTATGCCAAGCAGGCTCAGAAGGCCAGATTGAATTCAGTAGACGGGCACCAGTTGAGGACCCAAAGACTGCTAAGAGAGTTTGTTTGCTGAAAGAGAAAATTTCTAGTAATATCTCTGCTGTGCCTGTTGTCCTCCAGAGAATGAAAGAATGTATTTCTAGGATTGACAATTTAGATGCAGACAATGGAATCATACATCCTGCTTTCAAAAGGAAAAGAACTTGCTGACTGTGTTCTTCTCTCACATGGTCATTTACTTTTTGGTGTTAATTCAGAGAGGCAGGACGAGCATGTTCATATGATTAATTGACTTTGAACTGTATGACGGTCATGTTCCTGTGATTGATAGATCTCAAATTGAATGATGGCTTGTTACACCCAGTCCTAGATGGGAAAGCATCTCAACGACCAAATTTGCTCACAATTCGGGTCCTTAAGAGGCCATTTTATACTGTAGTTGGAAGAGTCATTCTTTTCTTTGTATGTATTATAATTTGTTGTTAATGATATCTGAAGCACCCCTTAAACCGAATCTGATGGAGAGATTGTATTCAGTTCGTATGCTTTTCTTCAATCTCATGCCTGATTGTGCCTCAAACTTTGAAATGGCAACTGTCTATGGGGTATTTGGAACAAGAAAGATGAGGTTATTACACTTGTGGAAATTTAAAAAAAGTAATGTTATTATTTGGAGCAAGAAAGATGAGGTTATTACACTTGTGGAAATTTAAAAAAAGTAATGTTATTCTTTTCAACTTGGTTACTTGAGTAAGTTTGTATAAATGACCGAACGGAATTAAAGTTAGAATAGAAGCTCTTTTCATTATAACGTTTTTGTTTTATTAAATTAAATTTGTTCACACAATTGTTTAAGTATTATTGTAACTTAGTGGGATAATTAAGTTTAGAATAATAAAATTATTTCTTAAAATTATGAAAAACATATATGTATTTATAATAATTTATTATTAAATTTATTAATAAATTTATTAATATAAATATTAAATTTATAAAAATTAAAATGTTAATATATCTAAAAAATTTATTTTAATTTAATAATTTTTTTTAAATTTTTAGTATAATTATATATTTTTAAATAAAATTTTCATATATGTACACATACATATATATACACATACACATGTACACACACACACACACACACACAAACACAGGCACATAGATACACACAAAATTATATTTCACACATAAGAAAAATTGTATAAGTTAAATTAAATATATTTATTAATTTTTAAATTATATTTAAAATTATTATTTTTAATAATAAAATAATATATAAATTTATTTTAAATTAATTAAATCATATTATGAATGAATCTGTAATAAGAATATTATTTGAAAATATTTTAATACAACTAATTGAAAATTTCTAATATTTTTTCACTTAATTTAATTAAAATCTATTAAATTGATCATTAAATACAAATAATAATAATAATAATCTCTTATAATTATATATTTAATGTTATAATATAATAAACTATTTAATATGAATTATAATAATTATACTTTATTTATTTAGAAATCTCCTTCTATCTACTATAATACTTATAATTTACTAATATAAAATTTATAAGATATATATCATTTTAAAATAATTCACAATAATATCTAATAGAGATTTTTTTATTAAAAATAATAATGTATATACAATATAATATAATAAAAAATATATAATATATGTTAGAAACATAATATTGAGATTATAGTATCATTGTATCATATATCATCAATTATCATTAGTACAATCAGAACTTACTTCAAGAATACATTTTCTATTTAATATTAGTTGTGAACTTTTATATTAATTTACAATTATAAAATCAATTAATACTTTATAAATACTTTTTATTTCTAAACTTTCTCCTTAATAACAAAATACTTCAATTCTTATTAAGTTTGATACCTTCTAAATATTTGTCATTCTTAGAGAAATATACTTATGTGGAATTATCATATAAATTTTTAGCAGTTTGATAATAATATCAATAATATCAAGTCTTAAAACAAAATTTCATAATTATAATATATGAATTATAATTTTAAATTATACCATAAACATTACTTTATAATGGATAAAGTAATAATAAATAGTTTTCTATTATTTTACAAAATTGTTCCTTATCTTAATAGGAATAGATAATTAAAAGTGAATTTTTTACTATTAATGCATCCAACAAAGTTTGAATCCGAATATTCAATCACATTTAAGTAGTTTGATTTTTTATATATAAGCATTTAATTATTTGTTCCTTTAGGTATCTCAATATTTTATTTACAACTTTTTAATGATTTATTATAAAATTGCTTTAATACTTGTTTAACATTTCGATCACAAAATTGATATTTAATTTAATATAGACTAAAAAATACATTAAATTATTAATAATAGAGATATATAGAACTAATTCTATTTTCTTATATTCAAATTATTATTAGAATATTACATAAAAATGAATTTATCATTTTTCTGTATGATAATAACACTAAGTTAATATTTACTCATATAAAATTTCTTTAGAATTTTCTTAATATAATTATTATAAGACAATCATTCATTATGATTTATTACAAAATATTTTTATTTTTATCATACAAAATATTTCTCTCATATCTTTCATTATAAAAATTTTTTAAAAAAAAATCTTTAATCTCATGCAATATATTTAAGATATTAGCAACAACCAACAAATAGGATTAGAAAATAAATTTACTTTCACTAATTTTTTGGTACATAACATCAATCAATAGTGTTTTTTCTTGAATTAAAAAGATACTGTGATATCATTAAACGAAATATATCATTACAGACAAATTTGTTTCAATCCATATATTAATTTTTTTTAGTCTACACACCATTTGAAATTAAGAAAGTTAATTTTTATATACGTCTGATACAACTCTAAATTATAATGAGTCATTAATATTTAACTATTTTTAATGAATACTTTTTATAATATGTATAAACAAAATTGGATTTTTATTAATTCCAATATCACAATTTTGATTCTTGTAAATAAAATACATAATCATCTAAAATAATTGATATTCTTTCTCTTTAAGATCTTTTTAATACTCCCCTTTATAGTTTGTTTATATTAGTTAGTTGTAGTTAATTTTTTTAGAGAATATTTTTTCATTTAAATATTTTTTAATTTCTACAACAATATTTAATATTATAAATAAACAAAAAATTGTTATGAGTAAAAAAAAATATTTACCTTACTTTATTTTATATCTACATTTTAACATTTATTACTTTCGCTAATTTCTTTATTCTCAATTAATATTGTATTACTAGTTTTACAATTTTTAAACAATAATTAAACCCTTTAAACTTTTATGAATAACTAATAATTTTGTTATTAATCATTCCAAAGTTTAATTTTTTCATGTATATTCTTACTTCTACTAAATAACCCTAAATCTTTAAATACCTTAAATTAGATTTTCATCACATTTACTATTAAATAAAGATATTTTAAACTATCTTATAAGAACTCTATTTAACAAATAATGCATACATTAACAAAAATTTGAGTAAGAAAAAATTATTTATTATACTCCTAACCATATTTGTTAATGTCTAATTATATTTTTATGTCATATCCTTTCCTAAGATATGTCTAATATAATATATTGTATATATATGTCATGACTCTTAAGGAATTTTACAAATAGATTTAGACATTACTCCAAATCATTATTTTTTTTATAATATTCACCATCATTATAACATCTTATAATTATCACTTTTTTGTCTAATTGTTCTAATCTTTTTTATATATAACTTAAGGGTATCTAATAATTAAACTTTCATGAAACAAATAAATATAAATATAATATAAAAAATATCTATAAGTTGATAAAATGTAATTATTCATTAAAAGCTAAATATTAAAAGATATATAAATATGAATGTGTATAATTTTAAGAAGTTGGGCACTTCTTGTAACTTCATTCATACTATATTTAGTTTTACTTATACTTAATACAATCCATATATATTCTTCAATCAAAAAAATCTAAATTTGAAAAAATCTAATTATTGACTAGTCTTACTAGTATTTCTTTAGTTATATGACCTAAATATTTATGTTACATGCAAGTAAAATTTCCATTTATTATATTACAGTTAATTTCAATATTATAACGTATGATAAGTAAGAATTCTTTTAAATTTTATCATATTTTAGTTGATATAAAATATTAATAAAAATATATTAAGAAAAATGTTTGTGTTCTTATATCAATTAAAACAATTAGATCATAATAAATCCTTACATCATTATGAATAAATAAATAATAATATCAAATCAAATCACCAAATATTGTGAAGAATTTTAATTAAATTTTATTCAAAACATACCAAAGTATTTAATTTTTCTTTCTTTTCAAATCAAATTTTACATTTTAAGTAATTTTGTTGATAATGTCCAACTTTTTTTTATATAAGTGATGATTATTGCCCTTTTTATTTGTTGATTAACACTTCATTCTTTTACATTAATAAAGTGACTCATTTAATTTTTCTATCTCATTTTCTCCTAAAGAAGCATGTTTTCCAATTCATTAAATTTTTATTTTTCCTTTATAGTATTGTAATAAATCTAAAATGACGCATAATCAGGAGATAAAAAAACTCAAAATGAACTATAATAAAAAATAAATCATCTATTATTAATCTTAAAATCTTAAATTTTATTGTAAAAGAAGTTATCTTAATAATATACTTTTGCATAGTTTAAGATCTAATAAATTTCATAATTACACATTTTGTCATAAGAGTACTAATAAGAAACTTGTCCCTAAAATGGAACAATATTTCTATAAATTGTGAATATTATTTTCTACTTCTTACTTGTGAAATAGTTTTCTTATTATTGTTTATAACAATTACTCTAAAAAATATAAAATACAAGATATTATTTCATTTTTAAACTTACTAATGTAACTTTTTTTACTCCTTACTTGAATTTTTTAATAATAATGACCTTACTTATTAATAACACAAGTCAATATTTATAACACCTAAGTAAATATTGACTTGTTCATTTTAAGAAGTTTAATCTTTAAACAAAACAACAATTAAAATATACAAGTGAATTATAATAACTGTATAATCGTAAATAATCAGAATTAATTATAAGTCAAATAAAATAATTAGAGTATATTATAATTCTCTTTAAAAAAATCTTATAATACATTATCATAAATAATATCATTAATTTTAATAGGTAATGAAATATTTTCAATCAAATATATTTGATATCTTTAAATAAGCAAATATATTTAATTAAAAACATTAATATATCTTAATTATAATATTAATAATGAAATAATAATTTATTTTTGAGTAAATCATAAAATTTCAATGATTAATAATATCAATTTATCTAATTATTTTTCATTCATAAGTATTTCATTAAAATTATAAATAAATAACTTATTTATACATTAGTTAAATATATTAATTTGGTCACTTTAGTGACTAATAAATTGTAACAATAATACACATATGTCGATTTAAACATTGTAATTTAATTACTTTGATAACAATTAAACTATAATTATAATATATACATGACATTCAACATATTAGTTTAATTACTTTAGTGGCTAATAAATCATAATAATAATATATGCATATAACATACATTTATTATTTATTAATATAAAAAATCGTAACATATAGGCTTATGGCTCATTATTATCTTAAATTAACATAATGAAATTCAACCTAAGAATTTTGCATCATCTTTTCATATGGAAAGAGCCAAACTCCATTAAATACATTTTTTTTTAACTTCATTAAATGTGATCTTATTTAGTCTAGAAATTATAATGAATTAAAATTCATGAATAGTGAAGTATACATGACAAATCGTAAGGTCTTTGACATTCATTTAATGATCATAAGGTAGGTAAATGTATATTTTTTTCAGATACAAAAAATATTCAATTTCAAAATACATACTTTAACATTACTTGTTAGATTTCTTAACAAATCTATTATCATAAATGTTAATTTTTCAAATTTTAAAATTAAATATATTCATATAAATAATATTATAAATAAAATATTTAAGTTCATAAAAATCAAAATATTAATGTGTTTAGAGAGTCTATCTTAATGCAATAAATGATTTTTTTCTCTTAACTTTTATTATAATCACACACTTTTAAATAAAGTTTTCATGTGTGTTAGAAAGAAAGAGAATCAGTTATGTATAAACACATACACATAAGCACGCACACGCACCCATGCACGTGCATGTGCACCCTTATACTTACACACATACATAAAACACACACACACACACACACACAGAGTTATGTAAATTAAATTAAATATATCTATTAATATTTAAATTATATTCGAAATTATTATCCTTAATAGTACATAATATATTTATTCCTATGATACCACTTATTTAAAACTAGACATTTTGCTCAATTTTTTGTATTAGAATGCCTCTCCTTATTTTAAGAAGTTATAAATATTTCTTATTCATTTTTTAACTTTTTCTCTTCTTGAAATGAAAAATATAATGATTATGTTTTGGTTCATATATCTCTTGCCATTTATAACTGAAATGTCATTTATGATTGTCATAATAGTTGGGTTCTTTTGACCTTCATTTTTTGGCTTTTCATTTTATTATTTCTGTACTTAACACCAAATTGTTTACTAATAGTTAGAGATTATGGCAAAATATGAACATATTATCCTATATGGTTTTAATTCCTAGCATTTATAACTATTATGCCATTTATAATTGTCATGATTGTTAGGCCCTTTCGCATTCCATTTTTGCCTTTCATTATATTATTTTTTAACACCAAGTTGTTTATAAATGATGGGAATTGATGGCAAAACATGAACAAGCCATCAAGGTAGAAGACAAGGAAGAGATTATCCTTAAGAAAGCCTTTTTTCTGTCTACAAATGCATGCCTCTTGTAAATCTTTCTCTATTAAATTTCATTTCTAAACTACTTAAATTCATTTCACTTTAGGTTTAAGTTATCTTTTTTTTTTTCATCAAATACTTTTTGTAGCAAGTAATGATGCTAGAATAAGGTTATTTATGTTTTCTTTTATTCCTTTCTTTGAAGCTATGAGGGAATAAAGGGTAAAAATAAACAAGAATAACACTAAAGAGAAGGCCAACACCTTATTTTTAATAATTCTAATCTTTTTGTTATTGTGTCTAATTCTAATCTCTTTGTTATTGTGTCTAACAATTCATCTAATTTTGATTTTAATTTTAATCTATCTTCAAGAGGTATATTTGTAAAAACAATCAAAAATTTAGATATTAATTTTGGTTTAGTAATAGGTGTTTTTATCTTTTCTAGTTGATTATTTTCAATAGTTTGCATTTGACTAGCTATTGTGTTTAATATTTTATTAGCATAATTATTTTGATTTTTCATATTTCTAATATCCTTTTAGGTAATAACTATAAAATTTGTATCTACTTCAAAAATTTTAAAATGTACCATAGAAATTTCTTTGTTTACATTAGTAAATTTATATTCTTCATAGGGGTGAACTAATGTTATAAATTTGTTTCTTAATGTTCTCTATATATGTTATGATTTTATAACATTTATATTTTCTTTGAATTTATGTTTATAAATTTCAAACCATTTAAAGAATGTATATTTTAAGCTGATTTAAATCTTTAAAATATTTTTCTTGAATTAGTTTTCTTTTTCTTTATAATAATTATTAAAAATAACATTCTTTTAGTCTTATTATCATTTAAATAAAAGTCTTTTCTTAATAATTCTTTATTTAATACAAAGTTATTACTTTTTATCATATTTAACTAACTAGAAAATTGCATATCATTGTGTATAAGTGAAGTAGAAGGATATTTTTCTTTTCTATAATATATTTGTGAAATTGTTTTATTAAAATTTGATCCTACAAAACTCATTTTGAAGGTTAAATAAATATAGGAAATATTATTTCTATATTTCCTCTATCATTATGTGTAATTTGTGCTGGTTATGTTCTAAAAGTATGTGGATTAAGTAAATGTATATTTAGTAAGACCCATTTTTTTAAAAAGTAACTTTTTAACCAATCTAACTATTTAGGAGTGGCTATAAAAGATTTATTAGAATTTATCTCCATTATTAAAATTGGTCCTTCTGAAGTTTTCTTAATAACATTAAACTTAAGTGTTAAAGGTAACAATTTGTATTAAACCTATATTTCTAAATCTTGGTAATATGCTTAAAAGGTTTCTTTTTATAGATATATTTTGATTAAATAAAAAATAAAATAATTTGAGTAATAGTTAAAGTATATTAATCCATTTGCTAAATTTTCCTCAAAGATAGTAGTAAAGAATTTGAAAAATCTAATAAACTTCCATCTCTTAAATACATTAATATAAGAGTCTCAATTCTCATTTTATATAAAGATTTCATAACTATTTAAATTAATTATATATATATATATATATATATATATATATATATATATAATTTGATAGGATGATTTATAAGTAGCCATTTCATTTGGTATAAGATTGATTGTCTGAACATTAGGATTAACATGATGAGTTTTCTTTATTATCTTAATAATATAATCACTAAAAAAATTATCAAAAGTTCATATTTTATATACATTTTTCTTAAATTCTCTAGGTATATTCTAGTTTTGCAGTTCTTACCCTATCTTAGCTATTTGTAATGCCTGTCTATTATAATTTATAATATCTTGTTCATCATTACCATTAAAAGAGGTTAAAGTCATCTTACTTATAAGATCTAGTCAATCTAAGCATTGTTTTTAACGGAGCTGTTTTCGTAGCAGAAGTTATCTTGGGTTACCGCAATCATGATGAAATGGATCATTTTTTCAAAGGAAGACCTTTGAGGTTTTTATCTTATGACTTATCTATCCTCATCTAGTCCATCTAATAGATTTGACACAAAGTAGAAATCTAGCTTCGAGGCATCAACATCTTGTGACTTCCACTATTACGTGAGTAATAAAGTTAGTATGATACTGTTTTGGAACCCAAAAAACTAAAGGTCTGTTTGGTAAAATTAGGGTTTTTGGTTTTCAGTTTTTCTTGTTTTTTGTTAGAAAACACAAAACATAGTTGGGTGACATCATTAATTTATGTTTTTTTTGCTAAAAAAAAAACATTTTTCTTTGAAGATAACAAGTCTGAAAAACTACAAAATGGAGGCTTTCATGTTTCACAATTTGTTTGAACTTCAAATTCGATTACAATATATGTACCTTCTCTCTCTCTCATCGCCGACACTCCCTCTCTTTCTCTTTCTCTCCTCTCGCACCACCTCCTTTGCTTTTTCCCCTCCCTATCTGCCGGCTTCTGTCTTCTCTCTTTTTTCTTCTTCTTTTTAACATCCAACTTTATCTACCCCTTCTTTTTTCCAAATTGTTCTACTTCTACTTTAAATCTTCTATTTTTCAAATTCTAATCCTATATCACATTTTTTTTATTAACATTCCTTTTAGATTTTATTCTCTAGATTTTACCTCGGAAAATTAAAATTTAGTTGGTCATATTTCAATATTCTATCAATTTATCTAGATTTTGAGATTTACTATTGTAAAAATAAGAATATTTTGTTTTATATTAAATTTTGTTTTATATTATTTCATTCAAATTATTAAGTATTTTTTGACCCTTTATATTTTTTTTGTTTTTTTTACTAAAAATAGTAAGATAATTATTAGTGATTAAAAAAAACAAAAACAAACAACAAAAGTCAAATTAACAATAAACAATAGAATAAGAATAATAGAATATAAAAAATAACAATAAAAAATTAACAATATAATTAAAAAAATCCCTAAGAATGTCATACTATTTGAAAGATCAAAAAAATTTGAAAAAAAATGTATTAAAGTTTGAATTTCTCTTTAAATATGACAAAATATTCCTTTCCACATTATCAATATTTAATACAAAAAAAATATATGATTTATTACCATAATTAGTCACGGTAAGTTCGAAGTCCTCGGTGAAATGTAAATACAGGAATAAAAAGAAAAACAAACAAACAAAGAAATCACCAAAATGATTGGAAACGGGTCACTCATTTAGAAACATAGGCCAACGGGTAACGATAGCAGTCAACGGAATTTCCTCCTTTATTCAAGATACCGAACCTACACCTACATCAAAGGAAAGCCTCTTCCTCTCTGACTGTTTTTTATAAACGGATGGGGTTAGTGGGGACACGGCTAACGGGTCCCGCGTCCCGAAAAAAAAAATGTTTAAAGAAATATTATATGTACAAATAACTGAAGTGAAATGCACAAACATGTATTATGCAATGTGCAAGCATCTATTAAAAATTATTAAATACATATTATATAATATTTATTTACACATTTTATTATATTTATTAACATATTTTATAGTTTTCTAAATTAAAAAAAAAAAAAAAGGCATAAAGTCCATATGTCCCATCCAATCTCCCGTTCATCAGCCCCGTACGTTGGATCAGATAAGTTAGATGCAACAAGAGAGGATTTCGCAAAGGATTTTCATGAACAAAACAGCGCCAAGTTCTTGCAACTTTGATGTTTTTAGGAAACAGAAGCTTGCTAACGCTGCCTCAGCCTTTTCTTTCTCTCTTCCTCTCCCCCTGTACAAATAATTATAGCCAGAACCCGCTTCAAAAAACAGATTGAATCCTTGGGGGCCATCTTGGTCTGAAGCATAGACTACTAAAAATGGCAAAAAGAATAAAAAAAAGGTCATCAATTTTACGGGATTACACATTTGAAAGTAACCTTGTTATATAAATCTAGCTATCATATGACAAGAAAATGGATATTAGGAACAGAAAGTTCTTACATAAAAAGAATTTAGTGCGACGGTGTTGAAACTAGATAACCTCAAGCAGCATGCCCTGAAATTGGACCCAAGAAGTCAATAACATACTATAAACTGGCCCTTACCACTGGATAATGCAAACACATGCGTGTGCTTTGAGTACGAGTATATGCTTGCTAGTTAGTTTGTGGAAATAAAGGTTTTAGCATCCCATTCATGCAAATGATGAAAGTTAAATTCTAAGTTAATTTACCATCCAAAAACAACCCATTTACACGACCACATTATCTAAACGATTTCATGTGCTGTGACCTCTTTTCAGGTCACATTCTCTCACTCGCACAGCAATACCTGATGGCCGGAGCCAGAGGCATGTGGGCAGTTTGGGGTAGGTAGGCAGACTTTGGTCAACTATGAAATCATTGCATGTAAGACCTTGTATGAAATCATAATTCTAGCTCATGCATTGGCCAAAATGATAATTAATTGAGTCAAACACAAACAAACATGCATATTAGTAGTGCAGAATTATGCTTGAAACTGAACAAGGATGTGTGGAAAGGAATATCAGATATACAACAGGTTATTGATGACATTGAAAGAGGCCATGTAGAAAAGGAAGTAATAAAGAAAGAAAAAAAATACAGCCTGAGCAACAGAAGGATGTAATTGTTGCCTATGTCTAATGAATGTGTGCACTGGAACTTCCGGTGGATAACTTTGTGGAGAAATATGGCCACAATGAGATAAACAATAAGAACTAGTCAAACATAAACGTAAGAATGATCTTGCAACCAACAATTAATAAAAATAAAAAACAAAGCATGCTAACTTATAATACCCATAACTAACAAGATTGGAAACTGAAAAAAGTGGCAACAAGGAGAAGTACCATGCATCCTCTTGACAAACCGTGCAAACTCTCTGAAGTTTTGTTTCTCCATGAGAGCTGGGCTGAGCCTGAGATAGGTAAAAGCAGATAAATGTTTACCATCTGGATCATTCCAAGGCTTGGATTTTTCTAGTATCTTGCTATAGCCTTCTCTGTTATAGCAGGGAAGAGCATTCTCACTAGCAACTAGTATACCAGCATCCCATGCAGCATTTAACACCTGGAAATGAAGAAGGTGGTTATAAATGAACTATATATGGACATTAACATAGCAAAAATAAATTTTCAAAAACACATCCTTGAGCATGATCAATCTTCGATATCAAAGAATTCCCAGAATACTGATCACGAAATCTTCTGATGCAAGTTACATGAGGCTTTAATGAAAACTGCTCCGGTCATGCCCTAGTTTGCCACCATCTCTCTCCATATTAATTTGAACAGAGACACTCTTACCTTTAAAAAGATACCCTTTTTGACTCCATTTAAAGTAATCCATTCTAAAATGTAAAACAGCATATAGGTGTGTTTCCATCTCCTACCTGCCACACTAATCCCTCAGGATCTGCCAGTGCCTCTGGAAAGTCCCCTTTCTGGTCCAAAGTGCTCATTTCAAGGCATGTGAAGTTGAGTGTAACATCATGCTTCTTGAACATCGCCGTAATTGGACTGTAGCCGTCACGATTTGAAGGATTGTAAAACCCAGCTGTCAATTCAGCAGCGTGACTAGCTGTTTTGTACCACCAATGAACACCTGATAGCTGCTCAATTACAATTATGCCAAAGAATGCTTAGCATAAAAATTAAGTACCTATGTATTGGTGCAACAAAAATTTGTTCCTCCAACACAGAAGACAATCGGAGTGAAGGAAACTGACCTTTGCACAAATTTGAGTGCCTTCAAAAGCTAAACTGGCCAGACCAAGGACATGATCAGCGTGATCAATGAGAACTCGAGAATACCAGTTCAGAAAGAATCTGCCATAGTAGCTATCATACTCTCCTCCATCACAGAAAAATCCTGTCTCTTGTGGTTTGGAATTGTAGGAACCCGCATTATCAGGACATTTGGCCCAGAATGAGTGTCCCCTCACTGCTGCTGCTTTGCTCAGACTCTTCATCAAGTACTTATCATAACACTGCACCAAAATATGTTGCAGCAGTCCTTATAACAAAACCATAAAGGTTATGGAGGAAAACATGGATCCATGTGATGATAATCTTTGTTCCTCAATCAGTGAGAAAACCAATTCTGACTGCTTCATTAACTGGGCACATGGAATTCACCAATAGCAGTGTATCTTCAACTGGGCTGTGCAAGATATGGAACAATAACTTCCCTACAAGTTTATTCATTTTGCATTGATTCAAGACATACCTGGAATTCACCAATCCCCGGATATGTCCAACCATGCTTCCTAGGATAAGAGGGATAGCGTAGCTCCCCGCATGGACCTAGACCAACTTCAATCTCAGAGATAATACCATCCTCAAAAAATTCACCAAACTCTACCCGGAAACTTCTCATGTAGTCAAAGTAAACCTACACTTCATCCATAAAAATTAAAAACTTCAAATTTAAGTTTGAGCAGTTAATACCACCCATGCTTGTCAACACAGAAGTACAATGTTTCAGAAATTTTCGCTGAACTCATAACAACAAAAACTTCTAGGTCTCACTATCTCAGGCATATCAATTCCTTGGGAGAAATGCTCTTTTATATACCATGGATACTACTAAATGGCATAAGGAGGGTGTCTTGTTAAAAGATGCATAAATGGACAGGTTCTAAGATAAAATAATATCTCTAGCAACAGTTGAACTTATATTCTAAGAAATGGTGAGGAAAATTAAATGGAAGAGAATGATATAGAAAAGGCATGATGACATATACTTTCAGCTTAGATTTGTCTTATATGAAAGCCTGTAGACCTAACACAACTTAACAAACACAAAACAAAGCAATACCTCAAGAGCAGTCCGGCCCCTAAAAGTTCGTTCCTTGTCAACTCCCCATGTCAGGCATTCTGTATTGTTCCTTCCATCTCTATCAGTGAAATATATGTCTGGATTTCTTTGACCAACTTCTGTAACCCAATGAGGGAGTGGAATATTTATATCATCACCAACATTGCCTCCACATTCGTGAAATGACATTACAACCTGAAACATCACTAGCAGAGTGATGTTCACTCCTAGGCAGCTATGAAACTTGTTAATGTTACTCCAAAATAAACAGGAACAACTTTTCTGAAAGAACAATAATCTAAAATTGCATGTTTGAAAAACTTTTCCTCATCTAAAAAGTATAACCCCAAAGCTTGATGTGGAAGGCATTTGCCATTCATAACATATTTAAGCAGACTTCCAGTTATGATTTGTGCAGCCACAAAGGGTTTTCAACTTTTTCACTAATCAATTTCTCGTACCATCAGAGGCCACAACATAAATTTAATGCTGCACTTGTTGCACAGAATTAGTACGTTAAATTTAGCTCTCCACTGCAACAACCAGCATTCTTAGATCCTAACATACGATGTAGATATATTTCTACATACAGAAAAACATAAAAGAGAGAAAAGGAGGCTCCATTGTTGCTGATATAAGACAAACAAAGGGTATTTATTTTAAGCATTGAGAAGACTGTACGAAAAAGTGGGTTAGCTTATTTGTGGTTAGACGTTTGTTAAAGCAAAGAGCTGGCAAGTGGTTTCATAATTATCATCAAGCCTCCGGAACTCAACTAGTATTGGCTTCTGGTATCAAAAACAAATGCAAAAGAACCATACATTGGCAGTTGTTGGAAAGTGGTGCACAATTACACCAGCTGTCACAGCAAGAAAACAGAAGTCATATGCACCTGCAGCTTAAGCTTGAGGTTGCAGACAATATGAAAGAGCATCTTGTAGCCATTCCAGTTGTAGACCTGAGGAACATTTGCCTCTACTATTCCCCACCAGCAATCAATCATAACCCCATCAACATTAGCGGATTTCAAGACCTTTAGATCGTTTGCAAGACCTTCTGGATCAACCAAATCACAATTCATGTTGATGACGCCCAGCTGCCATTCCCAATCAATCATAAGGCACACCAAAATCAGAGTCATAGAAACCGAAAAAGAAAAAAAAAGAAAAGATCGGCACAAAAAAACAAAAAAGCCACGCATTCAGCAGTGATTTGGTGCATTTTGGAACAATTAAAGTGCCAAACTCAAAGAAACTCGAAATTCTCAATTTCCATATCCAACAGTTCGCTATAAGATGTCCAGGTGCGAAAGGTGCAAAAAAGAAAAATAAAATAATAATAAACCAGAATTACAATGCAACAAAGGATAACAGAACAAGCAAAACCTACTTACTGGCAACATGACGTAGACAGGAACATAAGCTGTGCCAGTAAAATCGCGCTCCTGCACCTCTAGATGCGCGCCTTCTTCCTACCAAAGAAATCAAAAGCTGAACAGTTACAATTTCCAAAGCTAATAAATGCCAAGAAAGGGAATACTCAGTAGCTGCCTGCTTCCGCTTGTCGTCGATACCATTACTCTCCTCGGAATCACCCAGAGGAGGATGATCTGCGGTGCTCTCCACTCGGTCTCCCGCCGCTAAATTACGGGACCGGCCTCCAAAGGACACGAGACGGGAGCTAAAACGACGAGGATAACGTTTCAATGGGCACCGGAAGCCACAAGACGCAGTCCTAGGAGGCCAAAACGGTAGCGTACGAGGAAACGACGAAGCCGCGGTCGGAGTGTTGGGGGCAATATCCCCGTGCAAGGGCTGAATGGACGAAATGGCCATCGCAGAATCAAGAACCGCTCAGCCGAGCGTAAACTGGAAGGTGTTCTGCACTCCACGCCTTCGCCGTATTCATTATCATCGTTCGTTACAGTAACTCGCAAAAGTGGAATTAGTGGGGAGAAAGATACCCTTGTAGGAAGGTATTTTCAAACGATTTCGTTGGACCGAATGAGCCCAAATGAGTAAATATGGGCCTAGTTTAGATACAACCCAACTAGTCATGTTTTTGGATTTGGGCCACATTTGAAGTATGTAAATCCAAAGTCAAATTTCAGAACATGGGGCTGGCTGAAAATGAAAATGGAAAAATCAACCGTGGCTCATATCGTCCCGGCGGGCACCGAGGTTTTGTGTTTTGGGTTGAATTGGGTTTTCTTTTTATACGCTTTTTGGATTGACTTTCAAATTCGATTTACTGTGTATGAGATAGTGGATATTATTGTTCAAGAATCCGTATCTTCTTTTCTCCTTTTTTTTTTTTTAACCTTCCACTGGTCGGGAAACCTACGGAACTTAAAATTAAAAAAAAAAAATGCTTTCAGTACCCCTTTCTTTTTTTAAGAAATGAACATGTAGAGGTGATGAGTTGACTAAATCACCACACTAAATCTACAACAAAACAAATTTTTTAATTTTTAAATTATATAAAATTAAATATATTAATAAAAATTTAAATTTATAATTATATAATATAAACAAAATATTGTAATTATTAGACCACCGCCACCGATCGTGGTAAATGCTTTTGGAATCCGCTAACATTTCATCGAAGCACAGATGACGGGCGCTGCTTTGTACATTAATTTGTAGAAGTCATTTTCTTTTCTTTCTTTCTTTTTTTTTTTTTCTCTTTTTTACGTTAACACGAAAGTAGTAATGGGGGATACAAATAATTTTGTATTGTATAAATAATATTTTATATTATATTAATAATTTATATATAATATAAAAATTTTATAATTATTTAAATTTATTATTTTTCTGTTGATGTAATTGGACTAAAAAAATAAAAAAAAGTTGAGTGTATTCTTCTCAATAAGTGCGCCTTGGTTTTACTAGAACCATGCTTTTTAACCAAAAATATATACTCTGTTAATTGATAAAAGGCCAACACCCCAAAACACGACGTCCGAAATTTCCACTAAAGCATTTAATGTCCAACCTTCCATGTTCAGAAGGCGATTGAATGTTGCACCTACTCGGGCGGCTACACTATGATTTAATTAATGCGGCGACAAGCCCGCTTGTCTTCACTTTTTTTGCACTCTTCTTAAAGCAAGCAGTCCTTCTGAATCACCTGAAAAGATTCAATTCTTAGTTCTCTCTTTGCTTCTTCTTTTTTTTGGGGGGGGGGGGAATGTCTTGATGGGTGTTTTGTAAGTTTGAGTTCAGGTACATATGCTTGAGAATGACTAATATTGTCCAAAGCCAGGATGCAGGGACAGACAACTTAAGAAACCGGCTTGGAGTTGCCGTGAGGAGTGTCCGGTGGAGCTATGTAATTTTCTGGTCACAATCAACTACACAACGAGGGTAAGTATAACAAAAAGCTTTTCTTTTTCTGAAGTGCTTCTTGCCTGGTCTTCAATAATTCCAAGTCTTCTTCTTTTGTGGGTTCTGCACGGATCCCCGCAAACTTATGCCTTGAGTTCATGGGAAAGTCTTGACTATGAAGTAAGAACTTTCCCTTCTCGTGAAACTCAGTTACTAGTAGATAGGTAATTGGCTTTTGAATTAACCGCTGCCTATAGCAATGTGGTTGACTACTACAAGTGGATGGAGCGAACAGCTGATTTGAGTTCTTCATTTCTGTTCACCAAATTTGGCCAATGGCGATGGTTAAGTCCCGTACAACATCACTGATTAATGTTAGGAGCTCAATTCCTTACTCCCATTTTGGTACCTCATTTACAGCGCCTAGGATCTTTCCCTTTAAGAGATTAAAAAAAGGTAGTACATTATAATGGGCTTGAAATTGCCAACCGTGAGCTTGATCGTGACTCTCTTTGGAAGGAAATGCTTGGCTAGGAGTTTAATGATAAAGATCGTGGAAGCTCTTTCAGTGCCTTTGCATTTTTGTTCATCCATTCATATAATTGTTTCGTACGTGCCGTTTTTCAGGGTACTGGAATGGGTTGACGGGTACTACAATGGCGACATCAAGACCAGGAAGACAGCGAATGGCATGGAACTTAAAGGTGATACGCTAGAGTTAGAGAGGAGTGTACAATTGAGAGAACTTTACAAGTCACTACTTGAAGGAGAAACTGACCAACACGCTAAGAGGCATTCAGTTGCATTGTCTCCTGAGGATCTCACAGATACAGAGTGGTATTACTTGATTTCTATGTCCTTTGTGTTCAATCCTGGTCAAGGGTACAGACTCTTCAACTCTTTGGAAACCTTCTTTATTTTTTTGACCTTTATACTTGTGGTCTTTTTGGCTGCCATGTTTAGATGATAATTCTTCCTCCAAATTGTTGCATAGTTTGCCAGGAAGAGTATTGGCAGAAAGACAAACAATCTGGTTGTGCAATGCACAAAATGCAGATAGTAAGCTATTCTTTCGCTCCTTGCTTGCAAAGGTCAATTTTCCTTGGCTGACTTCTTTTCACTGTCTTTTTAGTACATAAAAAATGAAGTTCAACTGCCAATTCAAAGTGGCAAAACAAGTTTTCATCAACCAGTGATCTATCTGACTTTATATTTTCTGTGAACTTGTTTTCCGGTATGCGGATGCCAATAATGGCGTTAGAGTGCATCTATTCAGGTAAGATCAGACTTCTATGTCTTTACACCAGACATTGAATATGCTGTGCACATGCTCTCTAAGTCATGCACTCTACGATCTCTCTACCATGCTTTCTTCTTACATGTTTTTACACTCCCATACATTTTTGTGTTGTCCCTGTGAGCATCTTCAATAAGTGATGCAACACTTGGTGGAGGAAAGCCTTTTCAATTTCTGTTTTGGCCACTCTCATTTTTAACACCTACAACCCAAATATAAGATCATCAAATCCAATGTGTTTTGGAACAAAATTTTGAGGTAGGCTGTTATTTCCTTACATTGATTTAGTAGTTCATGTTGCTTATGGCATTAATTTTGCAGACTGTGGTTTCTTTTCCTCATCTTGAGGGTGTGATGGAGCTAGGGACAACTGAACTGGTAATCACCTTTCTGTAATATGATTAGCCTTTTTTATTCTCACAGTGGTGCATTCTCTCCCCAATTATATTTTGATTTCAAGGTCACTGAGGATCCTGATCTCATTCAACACTTCAAAGCTTCTTTATTAGCCATCTCAAAGCCTGTTTGCTCTGAGAAATCTTCCTCTGCTCATCATAATGCCGATGATGACAAAGATCCCATCTGTCCTAAGGTCAGCCATGAGACAGTTGATACATTGCATCTGGAAGACCTCTACAACCCCCCAGAAAATAGGGGAATAAGCAAAATAAATGGAAACATGCACGAAGGACTTAGTTTGGACCATGCTGACAATTGTTCAAACAGCTGCGGGTGTAATCACCAGACTGAACACTCCTGCATGCTTGAAGTGTTATGTGGTGGAGCTTCTCAAGTTCAAAGCTGGCATTTCATGGATGATGAATTCAGCAACAGTGTTCAAGATTCCGTAAACTCCATTGACTGCATATCAGAAGCTGTTGTGAACCACAGAAAGGCCTTTTCTACTTCTGATGGCAAAAATATAATCCATGTTCAGCTAAAAGAACTCCAAGACAGTAATCACACAAAATTGAGCTCCCTTGACCTTGGAGCTGATGACGACTTGCACTACAAAAGAACTGTTTCTGTAGTTCTAAGAAGCTCAAATCAGTTTTTGGAGAATTTGTTTTTGCCTAATAGTAACTACAACTCCAGCTTTATTAGCTGTAAGGAAGGAGTTAATGGTGGTCATAGGCCACAAGAACAGCAAAATATCTTGAAAAAGATTTTATTTGCAGTCCCTTTGATGCATGATGGGTGCTCTCTTAAGTCAGACAGAGGCAATAAAGGAAAAGATTTTCGTAGGGAATTGAAAAGAGTTGCAGTAGGCAAGATGCATTTTTTGGATAAACGGAAGGAGAATGAGAAGTTCTGCACCCCGAGGTTGAGAGAAGTTCCTTCTATCAGCGAGGTAATTAGAATGTCTCTATTAGAAGCTTTGTTAAAATTGGTAGTGGCTGGAAATTTCACGTTTCCTTGAGGCTTTTTTGCACAAAAGAAAAATGTCTACATTTTCAGAGAACCTAAAACTGCATTCATCTTTTAGTCTGCTAAGGGTTCAGTCAGAACAATCATAAACTTGAGGATACTGTGATCTATGTTAGTTTGCTTTCAAGAATGAAGGAACTTATTAGTCATTGAAGTCTTTCTGCTAAATTCATAGAGAGTAGCTCTGCAATATTGCTATTTTTCAGGTGTTCCATATTCTAATCTTCCATTTTCTCGCAATTCTGTTTGTTAACGTAAGCTGTAACAGATTGATAAATCATCAGTTATCAGTGTTACAATTAATTACGTAAAAGAGCTCAAGGCAAGAATTGAAGAATTGCAATCCTGCGTGGGATCAGTTGATTATGAGACAAGACCAAGAAGGAATAATCTGGAGATGGCCAAACAGACATCAGATCACTGTGACAAGGAGATTGACAATAGCACAAAATCTTGGGTAAACAAGAGGAAGGCCTACAATATTGATGAAGCTGACCCAGAGCTCAATGAGGTAGCCCCAATTAATGGGCTGACCTTAGACGTGAAAGTCAGCATGAAGCGGAAGGAGCTTTTAATTGAGATTAGATGTCCATACAGAGAATATATATTACTTGATATCATGGATGAAATCAATAAACTTCAGTTGGATGTGCTCTCAGTTCAGTCTTCTACTCTTGATGGCAACCTCATACTGATCCTAAAAACTAAGGTTCGTACCACAGGAAACTCTAATGAATGCTGACATGTCTCTGATGTCTTTTCATTATTTTTTCTGTTATGAATTGATGTCTTTTTATTACTAATTCAAAACTGGAATCACAATCTGAAATGGACAATTGCCAATTCCATTAGATGACACCTTCTCACAAAAATTTTTTTCCAAGCGCCTAATTCTGGGATACTTCGTTTCAGTTTCGCAGAGCACCAGTTGCACAAGAAGAGATAATCAGGCAAGCACTTTGGAACATTGCCTTTAGGAGTTGAGAAGCTATGTTTCAGCTAAGAGTTGCCCGGTACCTGTTGTATATTTCAAGTTATTCTTAGTCAAGTTGGGTTCTAGAATGCTATGTTATGTGTTGAAGTAACGTCATAAACTCCAGTCTGTTTCCTATTGCCGTCTGTCAACGTATGTACTTTTTAGCCTTGGCATAGCATAATGTCACGGACAAGTTATATTACGGAAGATGACGGGTTAGGTTACGAACGGATTAAGTATGATCCCATTCCAACATCGGATAAGAAGAGGAGAATTTTAGATTATATAACTATGGATATTGCATATTTCAACAAACTGTTTTTGGAGAGAAAATAATAATTTGGTAACAATAAGCTTATAAGAGGATTTTAAGTACTATCAATCACGTTTGATCTATTTTCCATAAGTCATTTTGCTTTCTTCACAATATAGCCCTTTGGGTTGTGGTTGATTGTCTGTTCAAGTGTATTATAGACCTATTAAAAGCAGAATGAATATGATGGGGACAGACCAAGTCTCCCAACCTTGAAAAGGACCTGACTGGGCCGTCCAGAAGTTGGGATCATATCCCAGTCTTACATATTACTTGAGACAATCCTCACCGTACGTGGAATCCTCAATCCTCTTGCAATTTAGCGTCCATATGACTTTGCCTTTTCTCAACAAAAGATTATATATCAAAAGCATCCATATGTCCTGCTGGCAGTCTACAGGGGGGTGCATGGTGCCATTTTGACTATGATATAATTGTATGTGTTCGTGTCGCTGGTTGACCAAGGGCTCCAGGTTAAGTCTTGAATTTTGTCATAAGAGGGCAAGCCAAAACTATGCACCAATGCCTACTAAATTGTAACCATTAGATCTGAAAAGTTTCTTATTCGTCATTGGATCAAAAATCTTTATGAGACTTGTTACATGGTAAATATAATAAAATGAAAAATCAAAATAAATTCATTTAAATAAATTCAATTTAACAAAGAAAACTAATATCTTATAAGATTTGTCTCTCTTAGCCACCTCTCCCTCTCCTATTACCTCCCTTGTATGCCTCACTCTCTCTCTCTCTCTCTCTCTCTCTTTCCCTCCATTTCTCGCTCTGCCTCTCTCTCATTCTCTCCCTCAGTCACTCTACCCTCTCTCGCGCCATCTTTATACTTTTATCTCTCTCCATCTTTCTCTATCTACTAGGCAATTAATATACATTTGAGTAAAAGAGTTTGCGATTTTTAGAGACCCATGGATAATATTACATCACAAGAATGTTAGTTAATTTATATTTATGGTCACTAATTAATCATTTATTTTTATTTTTATTATTTAATTTTAATTTATTACAATTAAACCACCTAATTTTAATTTTATTTCAATTTAATTATTATATTACAATTTATCATTTAATCTTTTGTTTTGATTTTTTTTAAAACAAATATATATATATATATATATATATATATATATATTCTAAGATTTCTTTCATAGTTTCATAAAGTCAAACATTTATAGCAAACTTATTTTTTTTTAATTATTATCCAAATCACACTATTTCTTTAAGTGATCGAAATATTTGATAAAGTATAATTTTACAAATTTAAATATATAATTATAATATATTATAAGAATCAATTCTAATTATATTAATTTTTAAAATTCATTACAAAAGTATAATTTTTACATTTATATCCAAATATAAGTTTAAATTTAAAAAAAAAAAACTCTTATCTTACAAATAAAAATTTCTCATTTAAATATTGTGATTCCAAAATTTATTAAATGAAAATACATACCCCTTCTTGAAGATTAGATTTTAAGAACAGTTAAACCTTAATCACCAAAATAGTTTGAACCAAATACATAAATTTTCAAAATATACTAATTTCAAGATGAAAAATTCATCTTAACTTTTAATAGAAGATCTGCAAACTTTTAATCTACTGATGAAGCTTTTATATGTTCTACAATAGATTTAGAACATGTATTTTTCATCCTTTCTACAATAAGTCTGCTTTTAAAATTCTCATATTGTTCAAAATTCTCCACTTCAAGCATACACAACACTTCATTCTAAATAACAAATTGCTATAGAAACATCCCTTACCCCTTTTACATAAATTCTCAAGAATAATTACCTCCCACTTCAACTATTTCATCTGCAATTATAGAAAATATTACCAATAAATTAAATATTTTAGAAAAAGAATTTCAAGTTGACAAAACTTTTACATAATAATTTTTATACTCTATATAACACTAAAAAAAGAAACTGATTTTTCAAATATTTTCTTCAAAAAATTCAAGAATACTATTACATGTTTCTTTCAAACCTCAAAACACACACATTGTTTTTTTTGACTCGTTTAAAGAATATGCATTTTAAATGGATTATCCATAACTTTTTAAAAGATCTATGAATCTTATTACTTTTTGTAGTAAAACCAAAAAATGGATTACCTTAAATGACCATGTTATAAAGTTAGAACACCTTTTTCTTAAACAAGTAAAGATAATATACTATAACAAAATCTTGTAAAACTAGTCCTTTACAAAATACCCCAAAAATGTGATACTTTTGAAAAACTTTCTAATACCTACCTTTATACTATAGGAACTTGACTAAATAGAATTGAAAATTAAATCCAATAAATTATCATCCCAAAGACCAAGTAAAATCAAGATCTTATTTTCAAAACAATTAACCCTCTAAACTCAAAACAAATCAAGAAATAAAAAACAACTTCATCCAAGAAATCAAACAAAAACTAGCCTCTTTATTGGTATTAAAGCCATTTTGATTGTTTTTATTGCTTGAAATATCAGGTATTTTTTACAAAAATCATTCTTGTTTTTGCATTGAGGTATCAAGTGTAATACATTTTTAAGTGTTTTTGTTTAAAGTTTGTTGGTTGTACCGCCTATTAAGTTGAGTAAGGGTATTGGAAGACCTATAAAGAACTTTTGAATTGTAAGAAAACTATTATGCCTAAATATCAATTTCTTAAATATGAATCCAATTCTTTATATAACTACTTCTTTTTTCAATTCTTTTACTTCAAAAAGTTCTAAAACTTATAGAATAGTCAACACAGAGAAAATAAGCATAAAAGATTTCAATATAGGTATTAATGACTAAAAAATTTTGAAAGTTTAAAAAGATTAGATTTACAAACTTTTAAAATAAATTTTTTTCAAAAATGATTTTATAATTAAAACTGAAGAAAGAGATATTCAGCTAACAAAACCTTTTGAAATTATTCATCTCTTTTCCAAAAATCTCTTTAAAATTACCAAAATAAATATTATAAATACATTCATATTAGTTTGGTACAAGTTGGCATTAAATCCCTTACAAAAGAATATTTGAATGCTTCCTTTCTAATAGTCCTTAGGGATACTAAATTTACAAATTTTCAAAATTCTCTTCTTAGTTCTATAGAGTTAACTCTTTGTAGTAAACTTATTTCTTTCAATTGTTATCCAAGCCTTACTATTTCTTTAAATGACAAGAATAACATGGTTTTACAAATCAAAATGTGTAATTATAATATGTTAGAAGGATCAATTTTAATTGCATTGATTTTCAAAATTCATTATAAAATTATGATTTTTACATTTACATCCAAATATAAGTTCCAATCACAAAAAGTAAAAAACTTCTCTTACAAACAGACCTTTCTTGTTCAAACACTATGATTCTAAGATCCATCAAATGGAAAGACATAATTCTTCTTGAAAATTGGATTTTAGAAAGAACAGTTAAACCCTAACCATTAAAATAGTTTGAACCAAATACAAAAATTTCTAAAATAAATCAATTCCAATATGGAAAAGTCATCTTAACTTTTCAATAGAAGATCAATAACTTTGATTTACTAATGAAACTTTTATATCTTTTACAATAAATCTAGGATATATATTTGTCATCCCTTCTAAAATAAATCTACCTTTAAAACACTTACAACTTCCAAGATTCTCCACCTCAAACATACACAACACTTCTTTCCAAACAATATATTATCATACAAATATCCCTCACCTCGTTTACATAAATCCTTAAGAATAATCACCTCCCAATTCACTTGTTCCATCTACAATCACAAAAACATTACAAATGAATTGCATGTTTTATAAAAAGAATTTCAAATTGACAAAAAAATTTTACATGATAATTTTTATACTTCTTATAACATTGAAAAAAAAAACTGGTTTTTCAAACATTTTCTTCAAGAAAGAAAAGAAATTCAAGAAGACTATTATATGTTTCTTTCAAAGTTTTTTATTGTTTTGAATGATATGCATCTCAAATAAATTATTTGTACCCTTTCAAGTTACTTATCATAGTAAAACCAAAGAATGAATTACCTTGGATGATCATATCATCGAATCAAAACACCTTTCTCTTAGATTAGTCAAGATAGTCCATTAACAAAAACTTATAGATTTAGCCCCTTACAAAATACCCTAAGAATTTGATACTTCTAGAAAAACTTTTCAAAATGATCATTCAGCAAAATAATTTTTCCAATACCCAATTCCATACCATAAGAACTTAGTTGAATATAATTGAAAACCAGATCCAATAAACTACCTCCCAAAAGACTATTACTAAACCAAAAACTAGCAAAATCAAACATCTTGTTTTAAAACTATATTAGCCTTCTAAACTTAAAACAAATCAAGAAATAAAAAACCCATTCATCCAAGAGATCAAACAAAAACTAACCTCTTTAGAACCATCTTTTTCATCTACATAAAAGGAAGTCAACAACTTAGAAAACACATTTGAACTAAAAAATTCTTAGCCTTAAATAAACAAACTTTTTTGGCCAAAACTCATATTTGTACTCACAGTTTCAAATTTTGACCTTGAAAACAAACCAAATACATTAAACTAATACAAGTTTAATGCCTCTTTCATCTACAAATAGAATACTGATTGTATATCATAATACAATATTTTTAGTCTTTTACAATAAATGATTATAATAGTTAATATTTACAAAACTCATAACAACATTCCTGACAAAACTATTGTTGAACTCCTGATAGTAAGATTCTTAGGACAACTCAAAGGCTGGTGGGATTATCATCTTACCAATGATAAGCAAAACCAAATCCTTAAAGTCATACAAATTATAGAAGATGACATATCCATTCTTGATAATTCAAGTGACATTATATTGTAGTTTATCTTATTTTAACCATTTTCTTAAGTTTTATAAGAGGTCCTTCTCATCTTAGGGACAAAAATGCTAAGTTATTTACAAATCTTAGGTGTAAGAGACTTAGTGAGTTCTAAAACTACAAAAACACTTTCCTTAAAAGAGTCATGCTTAAGGAAGACTTAAACCAACTCTTCTAAAAAGAAAAATTCTTTATAAGACTCCCAACCTTGTTAAGGGAAAAAATCAAACAAATCCTTATAACCATCTATGGAAACCTTATTTCTTATCATAGGTTAACTTACAAAGAAATGATCATCTTTACCTAGCAAAAAGGATTCAAAATCTAAAGACCTCAAACTCCAAAAACATCTCAAATGAGAAATGAAACAATTTTATTTTGAAATTAAAACCTTTTGTCAATAGTTCAACTTAGGAATTCCAAAACTTTTAGAACTTGAAAAGAAGAAGTATATTAAACCCTATACAAAATCTTACTGTACTTTCAAAAAATCTCAAAAACAAACTATTACAGTAAATCTAAGAAAACCAAAGCCTCCAAGTCAAAAGCTAGAATCAAAACCTTTTAAATCCAAAACCCCCCTCAAAGATTTTACCGATTACAAATGTTAACAAAAATAACATATATCCAAATACTATAAATTTAACCAAAAATTCAAAAAATACATTTATAATCATAAACTCATTTTCAAATTGGAAACTTTACTCCAAAATATTTTCAGTTCTAATTTTGATTTTGACCCCTTTTATGATTACTTAGATAAAGAACTACTACAAATAAATGAATTTCAAACCACCTTTTCTAAAACAAAAATTAAACCTAAAGAAATCAACATACTTACAAAAGACTGGCAAATCATAGTAGACCTCATCAAATACATTACCAACCCTAACTTATAAATTCTTAAAACCTTCCAAAAATAGGAAACCAAAATCATTATTCCATCAACTTTTAGAACAATATATGATTTCACTACAATTTTAATAAAGAAAAATACCAAAAAATCAACCCTTAACATACAAGAACTTTAAATAGAAATCAAACTCATAACAACAAAACTTAAAGAACTCAAACAAAATTAGCAAAAAGAAAATAAAACCCTACAACTTCTTCTTACAAAATATTTAAAGGAAATACCAAACACTGACCTTGAAATAAAAGACGAAAATTAGGAACCCCAAAACCTCAAAAAGTTAGAAAAAGTTTTAAAATTGGTTACCTCCTAAAAATATTTTATAAAAATCAAATTAGATTTTTTAAATGATTTTAAATTAGATACAATTGTTCTTTTTAATACTGGAATAGATTTGAACTATATCAAATAAGAAATTGTAAAATTGTTTTCAAGAAAAAACTAATGAAAAACTTTCAGGTACGAATAATTCAAAAATTACTATTACAAACAAAACCACTACTTTCATCCAAAATCAACATTTTCAAATCAAAGCTTCCTTCGTCCTCATTGAAAATATGCATCATATGGTAATTCTATGAACATTATTTATAAACCTCATTATTCCTTACATTTTCAATTATGATAGTATTATTTTTAAAATAAAATCTCAAAAACTTTATTTTCTTTTTCTTGAAGTTCCAAAAACTAAAAATTTAAACCTTATTAAAGCCCATTATGTTTATAAGAACAAAAGTTATACAATTATCCAAGTCAAAGAACAAAACCTTTTCTATTTATATCTTTCTCTCCAAAGAATTCATAATCAATTACATGAGTTTACAATTTTAGAAAAATCTTTATTTTTAAACAAGCTCTTTAAAATGAACTTTGTTTTGAACTTCCAAATGCTTTTTGGAATAAGAAATAACATATAATTGATTTACACTATAAACCATTTTCAATGAAAAACAAATTCCTATAAAAGTTTGACTCATTCAAATGAACATAAAACTAGAGAGTTACTATAGAAAAAATATTCAGGATTTAAAATCAAAGAAACTCATCTCCAAATCTATATCACCTTAGTTATGTGTTATTTTCTATGTCAACAAGTCAACAGAACTTGAAAGAAGTACTTTTAAGTTAGTCATCAATCATAAACTCCTTAACAAAACCCTTAAGTGGATTAGGTACCTTATTCCTAATAAAAAGACTCACTACAAAAACTCCATTTTACCTATATCTTTTCAAATTTGACATGAAATCTAAATTTTAGCAAATTCAAATTAATTTAAAAGATAAGTATATAGCTACATTTACTATTCCTTTTGGATAGTATGAATGAAACATTATGTCATTTGGTTTAAAAAATACTCCTTATGAATTCCAAAGAATTATGAATAAGATTTTTCAACTATATTCAAATTTTTTCTTATTTATATTGATGACATTTTAATTTTTTCAAATTCTATAGAATAGTATTTTAAACATTTACGAACATTTTTTTTATGTTGTTAAATACAATGGACTTGTGATATCTTAATTTAAGATATTTTTATTCCAAACAATAGTAAGATTCCTTGGACATTACATTTTTTAGGGAATTATTACTCCTATTGAAAGAGTTTTATCCTTTACTAATAAGTTTCTTAACAAAATTATAAAAAAATCTCAACTCTAGAAATTCCTAAGAAGTCTCATTCCCTTTTTCAACCTTCTAAAACTCCATCACAATATCTTCATGTCCCAAATACCTAACAATCTACAAATTTTGTAGGGAAATAGAAAACTTCATGAATATTGAAGGATTCCACCTTAGAGTATTCACTCTAACTTCAAATTTAGCATTCATAAATAAATACAAATTTAAATTAGAAATTGATCAGCAATGTCTCTTAGACAATCTATGGAATACAAGAGGTAATAGTTCCAATTATATATATATCATAAATGCATTAGCAAGGTACTTCTTTATAAATTCTTATATTAGTAATTGCAATTATTATTGCATTTTCAAAAGAAGAACTACAGGTATTTTCTCTAAATAATCTTAAGTCCAAAACCTTATTACAAACTATCATGGTGCATCATACAAAGGTTATTATAATTTACAAGAAGCACTTTATGCACGTAGAAAAAACATTGGTACAAATTTCTTTATAATCCCTTTAATTTACAAAGATTTAGAAAAGGCTTTTATCATACAAAATTCAATTCCATCTACATATGCTTTAACTTCAACTTCACTTCCACTCTAAAAGACTCCAAAAGTAGTATTACAAAAAGAAAACCTATAAGTTTAAGGGAAAAAAAAAGAGAGAAAGAGAATACAAAACAAAGTGAGATAACTTTAGCATTTTTAATGTTATGGAGTGATCCCACGAGTAAAACCTCATATTTATCTCTCACTAAGATAAATGAAACAAACCATAACTAGCTTTTCTTCTTTCCAAATACTTTCTACAATTACTTTCAAAATCATAGAGACATAATTTCTTTAATAACCAAAAAAGAGAAAACCAACTCTAGGACACCCAAGTAAAATTACAAAAATTTCTCAAAATTGTGGCTTCCTCTCATAATTCATTTCATGGTATTAAATATGGTGTGAAATAGCTTATTACCCACAAGAAGAAGGACCAAATTGTCAAGACCAGCTTGCTACTTGCGAACAAATCCCATTAAACAAAATAGCATGCATCTGCAGACTAGTCTTTTCAATCTACAATGCCAACATTGATCTCTAAATCTACCAACAAAGTAGTTTTGAAGGTCTCAAAATTATTCCATAGATGCTACTGGATCATGGAATGTTAAGACAACTTATATTCTTAGATTCAGACCTATTCAAGCAAATGGGATGAAAAAGTTGCCATATTAGGATTACAATTAATGGAAAATGGAGACCATTATGTTCACCTAAACATAAATTCTTCTCCACTAGAATTTATTAATGAAATTAAACTAGCCAAGCAAGTTATCATCATGTATGGCCAAACCCATAGACCTAGTCTCCTTAGCAAGGAATTTGGGACTATTTAGTTCCATTAGATCAACAGATACAAAGTTGGGAGCCAAAATAATTACAAGAAATTAGTGTCTTTAGGATTTTCAAGAAGTCCATACTTTAGCAATAGAAGACTTTATCCAAAAAATCCTTATGGAAAGAAATTCCTTATATTAAGTCAACTTCAAGATAAACACTCGATATACTGAACTACTAGTATATTATGAAAATCGAGAACCAATCCTTGAAGATGAAGATTTACTTGATTTTCCAAACAAACCTAATAATCTTATTGACATTAATGATTTGGAAGATCTAGTTGGAGATGAAGGATTGGCTAATATTGACAATCAAATGGAAAGATAATCATGCCATTTATACAAAACTCCAAAATTACTTTTGGTGGTTCTAGATAAAGTGCTTGTTACTACCAACTTTTCAAAAATTAAAAATAATTTTACAAAAAACAAATGCCATCTTTACAAAAATTCAAGACTTCTTTTGATGAAAGATTTTAGTTGTCTGTTACAAGTATCTAACCCCTTAACTCTAAAAGGGAGCTTTCCAAGACAAAGCTTTTAGAACCTAACTTCACTGAAGATCAATTCCTCTCCCCCTCTGGTATTCTTCCTCTTTTTTCTTCCCTTGCATTTTGTTTTCTCTTCCCACTTTGTAAAATCTCCTCTCTATACTACTTTAAAGTTTTTAAATAAGAATTGTGTTGTTCCATGCCCATATTGTTTAGTTTCATAAAATTTTTCTTTGGTTATTGCATGATAATACAAGTAAATGGCAGTTTTCTTACTTGATGATTGATTTTGAATTTGACAAGATCTTAAAGAGTGAGTTAAAAGTGTTTCGATTAATATGAGGGTTAAAGTGTATGCTCTCTAAAGAAGTTTGTTTGGGTTTGTAATTTAGCATGATTGCTTACATAATGTTTAACTTATGAATACTCCTTAAAGTTTGAAAGTTTAAGTAAATAAAAGAACCCAAAAAAATAAATGAAGAAAAAGAAAAAAGGAATAAGGAATAAGTAAGAGGCTAAAAATTTGTTAAAGTAACCTACTATAATATTTTAAGTTACTTAGTAACTTAAGATTTTTATTACAAATGTTGATCTCTATGTTAAAAAGTGGCTTGAGATATAAGTGTGTAAAGCATTCTAAGTGTTTAACTTCTAAAGTAGTTGGGTACTCTTATTACAAGTATTTATATCAAAAAATGACTATTTATAGCTTCTAAATAAAAGGAAAATATAGAGAAGAAAAATCTCAATTTCTTGTTTTTATTATAATAAGATAAGGGTAATTGTTAGATATTTTATATTTTAATTGTGTTGATTATGGATTTGCATGAGCTTATTTAGAAGTATGTGTGGATATATGAGTGATAGTTAAAACATGCTTAGCTTGCTTATTTGGTTTTGTTGGGTTCCAACTTAAGATTCATATTTAAGGAATGACATGAGCTTAATTACTACTTAGTGTTTTCTTTTATTTTGTGTGTTGCATGCATTGCATTTATAAAGGATTTTGTAGGTATATCTTTTGAAAACTCTCATGAGACAAAACTTGTCCATTAGAGTTTGCATACACCAAACGCAATCATGATTCCTATAAAAATGAGTTAAGATTTATTTTACTTTATTTTGTTTTACTTATACTCGTAATAGTTAAGTGTGAGAGAACTTGATACATATGTTATATCTAAAGAACTTGTGCTAAGTAGTTTAATTAATAAAAAATTAATTGAAAAGTTTATCTCAATTAACAATAAATTAAAGAAAGATTTAAAATAATAGAATTTGTTATTATTGTAAATTGACTATTTAATTAAAAAATTAATGATCTTCAATGTCAATGATCGATGTATGAATCTAATGATATAAATATCCTTATTGTCAAATATGTATTTTTCTATTAATTTTATTTGCAATTAATTTTTTTCTTTTGAATTTTATTTATTTAATTAAAACCAAATTCCTCCCCTTTACTCTTATATTGGTGTGAACTCAATAAGATTATGATTATTAGTTAGTTAATTAATCAAAATTCAATATCTGTAAAATTGACTCTACTCACCTTAATTATAAACTTATTAATTGCAAATTTTTTAGAGCAATTTTGGTATATTTAGCACATATACCAAGTTTAATCTAAAAAGAAAAGGGAAACATATTTTGTAGAAAATCACTAACCTTTGCAATTGTATAGGCCAACATGTCGTCAAAGTCTTTAATAAAATGGTCCTTTGTAAAAGATAAGCCTTTAAATGAGTAGGCAACAATGCCATCGTTTATGCCATTAACCTTTGAACCTATTAAAACATGGCATTTCGTCATTAGATCTTTAATAAACAACAATAAATTTAACAATGGCTTATGACAATGTGAAATTTATGCTTAACTTTTAAATCAATGGAGTACCAAGGGTTAATGAGAATTAGAATGGAAAATTAATGAAGGAGGAAGCCATGCAACATTAAGTCTATATGTGGATGAAGTTTTTCTTTGTATTCTGGAATGTGTAACAAAAACAAGTATATAGCTAGGCAAATTTGCCTATGATAAGTAACAAGCAAACAAAAGAAAGAAATTAATTTGATATAGCGATTTTTTATAAGTAAAGGTTAAAATATGCTAAAATCATAAAACTTAAAAAAAAGTTAGACATTAATTTGAAAAAAAAATGATAAATGAGATGCTAGTTCAAAAAAATTGAGACCTCAATTTGACCGTTCTAAAGTCCAAACTTAGAAAAAGTGAGAACCATACTTTAAAAAGTAATTTTATATATACAAATTTAAAATAATGCAATTAATACTTAAAAAATTGAAATTTTAGAAAAATGAGACCTTTATTCCATGCTTATAAAGTGAGGTTAAAACTTAGGAAAAGTGAAAATTTTGTTTGAAAAGGCGATTTATGGTGTGTAATTTTTGAAAATTGTGATCAATATTTAAGAAATTAAGACTTAAACTCTAATTGAAAAAAGTAAGGTCTCAATTTCATTATTTTAAATTGAAGTCCAAGCTTGAAATTAGTGAGATTTGTGCTTTGAAAAGTGATTCCATATATGCAAGTTTAAAATAATGCAATCAACATTTATGAAATTGAAACTTACAAAGAATAAGACCCTACTTAAAAAAAAAAAAGAGAACCGATTACATGTTTATAAAGCAAGGTAAGAGTGTGTTAGGAGTGAATATCTTATTTGAAGTGGTAATCCACAATATACAATCTTTAAAAATTGTGACCAATACTTAGAAAATTGAGATTTTAAAAAAGTGAGACTTAGTTCAAAAAAAAAAATAGACCTAATTTAAAAAAGTGACACTCTGATTTCATTATTCTAAATTGAAGTTTAGGTGTGAAATAAGTGACATTAATGGTTTAAATAGTGATTATATACATGCAAGTTTAAAATATTGTGACTAGTTAAGACTTTAGAAAAGTAAGACCTTAATTAAGAAAAATGAGACCCTAATTCAAAAAAGTAAGACCCCGATTTCATATTTATATAAAATATGATGAAAGTTTGTAAAGAGTGAAACTCGTGTTTGAAAAGTAGATTTGTGATATGTAAACTTTGAAAAATGTAAACAATATTTCAAAAATTAAAACTTTAAAAAAGTGAAATCCCAGTTAAAAAAAATAAAAAAAGTGAGACCTTGATTGCATTGCTTTAAATTAAAGTCTAGATTTGGAAAAGTAAGACCCATGCTTAAAAAAGTGATTCCATATATGCAAAATTCAAATAATGTAACCAATGATGAAAATTTTGAAACTTTAATAAAAATGAGACCCTAGTTACAAATTAAAAGAGAGAGAGAGAGAGAGAGAGAGAGAGAGAGAGAGAGAGAGAGAGAGCTAAATTCGAAAAAGTTAAACCTTAATTGAGATTTTAAAAAAGTAGGATTAGAATGAAAAGAAAATAAACCCCCATTCAAAAAAGGGAGACTGCAATTGTATTGTTTTAAATCAAAGTCCACACTTAGTAAAAATATGATCCATATATGCAAATTAAAATCGATTTCATATATGCAAATTTAAAATAATGTGACCAATGCTTAAAAAATTAAGAATAGAAAAGTGAGATCTTAGTTAAAGCAGAAATATGAGAACTCAATTTAAAAAATTTATACCCCAATTTCATGCTTATAAAGTGTGGTGAAAGCTTGTGAAGTATGAAACTTATGTTTGAAAAGTTGATTTGAGAGAAACAAGCTTCAAAAAATATGACCAATACTTAAGAAATTGGGACTTTAAAAAAGTAAAACACCAATTTAGAAAAATAAGATCCCAATTCATACTAGTAAGACCTTGATTTCATTATTTAAAATTAAAGTCCATGCTTGGAATAAGTGAGATTTATGCTTAAAAAAGCAATTCAATATATGTAAGTTTCAAATTATTTAACCAATGTTTAAAAAATTAAAACTTTTAAAAAGTGAGATCTCAATTAAAAAAAGAACAAAAAAAAAGACCCCAAATGAAAAAAGTGAGAATCCAATTCAAAATAATGAGACCTTAATTCAATGTATAAAAATTGAGAATCACGACTAAGAAAACTTAAAAAGAAGTTTAAAATAGTGATTCCCCACACATAAGCTTAAAAAAGAAAAAGGGATTGGTGCTAAGAATAGTGATATTTGAAAAAGTGAGACCCCAATTCAAAAAAGTGATGAGATTTGGATCTTATGTATAAAAATTAAAAATTTAGACTAAGATAACTTAGAATTGAGTTTAAAATTGCAATTCCAAAAATGTGAACTAAAAAAAGAAATGGCACTAACACTAAAAATAGTGAGATTTGGAAAAGTGAGACCCTAATCTCATGCACAAAAATCAAGAGTTAAGGCTAAAAGAACTTAGAATCAAGTTTTAAATAGTAATTTCTAATGTGTGAGCTCGAAAAAGAAAAGACATTGTTGCTAAGAGAAGTGAGATTTGAAAAAAAAAATGAGACCCTGATCTCATGCATAAAAATTAAGAACTGAGACTAAGAGAACTTAGAATTAAGCTTGCAATATGAATTCCCACTAGGTAAACACGAAAAAATGTCACTAATGCTAAGAACAATAAGATTTAAAGGTGAGACTCCAAGTCAAAAAAGTGAGAATTGAATCCTATGCATTAAAATTAAGAAATGATACTAAGAGAACTTAAAATCAAGTTTAAAATAGCAATTCCTAATATATGAGCTCAAACATTGGCATAAGTGCTAAAAATAATTAGATTTGAAAAAGTGAGACTCTAATTGGAAAATCAAGACTTTAATTCAAGAAAATAAGACTTCAATCTCATGCATAAAAATTATAAGTCTAGACTTAGAGAACCTAGAATCAAATTTAAAATAGTAATTCTTGAGGGACAAGATTGAGAAAAAAAATGGCAAAGTTGCTAAAAGAAGTAAGATTTGAAAAAAGTGAGACCATAGTTAGAAAAAGTACAACCCCAATTCAAAAAAGTAAGACTCAGATCCTAAACATAAAAATTGAGAATCGAGCTTAAAATAGTGATTCTCAACTCGTAAGTTCAAGAAAAAACATGGTGTTATGCTAAGAACAATGAGATTTGAAAAAACAATACCCTAATAAGAAATAGTAAGAACTTAATTCAAAAAGTGAGACCTTAATTTTATGTATAAAAATTGGGAATCAAGACTAAGAAAACTTAGAATTGAGCTTACAATAACAATTCTTGACACATAAGCTTGAAAAATATGGCACCATTGTTAAAAACAATGAGATTTGAAAAAGTGAGATCATAATTAAAAAAATTGAGGTCCCAATTCAAAAAGTAGAAATCTCAATCCCATGTATAAAAATTAAGAATCAAGGTTAAGAGAACTTAGAATTGAGTTTAAAATAGTAATTCCTTACATATGAGTTCAAAAAAAGAATGGTAACATTGCTAATAAAAGTAAGATTTGATAAAAATGAGACTTTAATTAGAAAAAAAATTGAAACTTCAATTCAAAAAAGTGAGATTAGGATCTTATGCATAAAAATTAAGAATTGAGACTAAAAGAACTTAAATTCTAATTTAAAATAACCATTCTTGACACACGAGCTCAATAAAATTGCATCGATACTAAGAATAGTGGAATTTGAAAAAGTAGGATCTAGTTGAAAAAGTGAGACCGTAATTCAAAAAGGTGAGACCTTGTTCCTATCCATACAAATTGATAACTTAGATTAAGAAATTTTAGAATCAAGCTTAAAATAATGATTCTTGATGTATGAGCTCAAAAAAAGAAAATGACACCAATGCTAAAATAATGAGATTTGAAATAAAAGTGAGATTACAATTCAAAAAAATTAGACCTTGATCTCATGCATAAAAATTGAGAGTTGGGTAAGAGAACTTTGAATTTAGCTGAAAAAAGTAATTTAGTTGCTCAAAAAAGGGGATCAGTGCTAAGAAAAGTGAGACTTCAAAAAATTGATATTGAGGTCTTAATTTTCTAAAAGTAAGGTCTCTTTTTTTTAAAAAAAATTTTTGCTTTTTAGTGTTGGCCCCATTTTTTGTTATTGCATGTAAGAAATCATTTTTAAGTTAAAAGCTAACTTCTTTTATGTTAGCATCTCACTTTCTAAGCATGGGACTAAATTTCAATTTTTTGAATTAAGATCTTACTTTTTCAAAAGTTGTTTCTTTGGAGCCTTAAACTTTTTTTTTTTTGCTCTTGTGCTAAAAATCATATTTTAAAACTAGAGTCTAACTTTGGTTAGCCTTAAATCTCACTTTTATGTTTGGAACTCAAGTTTCAATTTTTAGAATTGGGTCTCATGTTTTTAAATGCTTTTTTTTTTTTAATTTTTTGCGCATTGATCTTATTTTTTTTAACTTACTTATCAAAAACACTTTTTTTTTCGAATTAGAGTCTGTTTTTTTATTATTATTATTATTTTTTATTTTTTTATTTTTAATGTTAGGGTCCTACTTTCTATGCATGAAACATGGATCTCAATTTTTTAAATTGACTTTTTTTTTTCTCTTTTGAAGCCTCACTTTTTTTGGGCAATGTTGGCCCTTCTTTTGGCTACTTTATCAACACCTTCTATCCCTCTTAGTATATCTTAGCTTTTGTTTCATACTACCCTCACCAAAAAGCTGTATTTTTTTAGTTTATCTAGTTACACATAATGTTTGAGAGCTTGTGAACTATCATAGTCAAAGTAAGGATCATAGTAACAATTAACTTAATAAGAACCTTGTGTACACCCAAAGATAATGTTTGTTGCTTCCAAGATAGGAGTTTCATGTCAATTTATCCTGAATTAATCAAAAGGACTTAGATTTTGATCATCTAAGGCTTAAAGGAAGGCAAAGGTACTTACCACCTCTTACTATCTTCTTGATATTGAGATGATGTAGAATTTGTCTAGCAATTTTTGAGTTTTTATTCTAGTTGAATTTGATGCCAAATTTGTATCTATTCACCCTCTGCTCAAACACTTTATAGTAGAAATTCACAAATTGCATCTTTAAAGCTTCTTACATTAAGGCTTCTCCAAAAAAATAGCATATCATTAGTTAAAAAAATATGTGAAATTGTAAGCAACATTGACTTGATCTTATAACTCACAGTCCGTTTTTCTTATATAGACTTATCTAACATCTTGGATAGTACATTTGATATTAGTAGATATAAGTAAAGTAGTGGGTTACTTTGCCTTAATCCTCTTGTCAAAATAAAAGGTCTGGTGAGGCAACCATTTATAATTACTTGAAAACTTGTTATACTAATGTACTAAATCACATGTTTCACCCACTATTCATTAAACCCAAGTTTTTCCAAAACCCTCTATAGAAAACCTTATTCAACCCTATCATAAGCTTTTTATATGTCCAATTTAATGGCCATCCCTCTAACCTTTCCTTTCTTCCATTTTAAGTTATGAAAACATTCATATGTAATGAAAATGTTGTCTTAAATGCAACAACCTAACACAAAAGTAATCTATTAAAGGGAAATAATTATAGTGAGCTAAGACTTCATACATTTTTCCATAATTTTTTAGATCAATTTATAAGCAAAGTTACAAAGGCTAATAAGGCGATAACTGTTGAGCTCCATAGGAATATATGTTTTTGGGACCTAAACTATAGATATCCTATTCAATTCCTTTAAGAGAAAGCTCATTATGGAAAAGGACTGTACCATCTTCACCATCATTGGGCCTTTTATATGCCAATAATTTGATAGAATAATACAAGGAAGCCATAGGACCAAGGGGCTTTCAAAAGACCCATTTTAACAATAACTTGAAAAAATTCTGCCTTTATTACTTCAACTTCAAGTTTAGCATTCATCTCTATTGTAACTAGGCAAAGAAGGAAGTGTATGGTATCCTTAATTCCATCCATATGGCCTACTTTATATAAGTTAGTGAATAACCTTTCAACTAAATGCATGATCTCTTATTCATCCTTAATCCACTAGCCCTTTTTATTATGCAATTGGAATAACCTTTTTTTTTAACCTTTTTTAAATGGTAGTAGCATGGAAGAACCTTGTATTTTGTTCTCCATGCACTAGCTAGTTGATTCTTGATCTTTGTTGCCAATGTATCTTCTCAAAAGCCTATATTTCATTCAATTCCCTTGTAAGACGTTGCTCTTATGATGTCGTTTCATTTGTACAAGGGGTTATTTGAAGCTTTTTAATTTCTTCCTTTAGATAATATAACTTTTTCTTGGTGTTACCCACTTAATAAGAACTCCATTTATGTGAAGCATATTTACACACTTTTAATTTGGACCAATTAAAAGCTATAGGACTAATAGGCAATTTGTTTCCACTTTTCTTTTATTACTATTGCATATTCCAGGAAAGAAATCCATTTTAACTTAAATTTGAACTACTATTTATAGGCCCTAATTGCCTAGTTAAAGTATAACATAACTAACCTATGGTCAAATCTTATACAACTCTCATGTAACAAAATTGCCTTAGGGTATAAGTCTCTCTATTGCATGTTCGTCACTATGCAACCTAATCTTTCCTCCACTCTCTCTCCCATATGCTTATTTTTCCATATGTGAAGGCTCCCAAATCAATAAGATTGTCATCATTAAGAAAACATTGAAAATTTTCTTTCTATGCTTAGTCAATCGACCTCTTACCCTTCTTTTCCCAACAAGATAATAGAGCACTAAAATCTCCTATACACATTCATGGGGTATCACCATACAATATACAAGTCTTTAACTTTTCTTAAAAACTAAACTTATTTTGCTTATATAGAGCTCTATCAACATATGTCAATATAAATTTGTCTTTGATTTCAAGACTATTGCATTCTAAGTGAAATAAATGGCCCTTGTGTGGCTGAAGGCCAAACAACACTACCATATCAATAAGGATATTTCCTTGCTTAGTTTCTATTATGAGAAAAGGATTTATTATAGACTTTATTATAGAGACTTTAATATTTACAACTTTGGATAATGAACTTGAATGGTTTGATGGACTTTATGGAATTTCCTTTGGGGCTAGTCCTCGTGTAGGGCACTTAACCTAAGGCCCTTTCCTAATGCACCTTTGTATCTTGCAGTTCATCTAATTTTTCTTGAACCTACAAGGTAAAGATGCATGTAAGGGCTAGACTTAGTTTATAGGTGAGGGGTTTGGAATGGCTTGACTTATACAAGCTTTAATCAACATGCCCTTAAGTTTCTTTAATGGTAGAGGATGACTTTCATTAACACCTGAACACTCTGACTGATAGTTTGATTTTTTGAACTTGAGGGAGCTGAGTAATAGAAACTAAGGCACACATAAATATTCTGACAGGAGGTAGAGAGTTTGCTGGCTAGAAGGGGTTCCCTTCTATTCTTTTAATATTGTCTATAGGCTATAAGGTCAAAAAAATATCACTTAGCTACTTTTTAAGGATGTTAAGGTTAAGATATGTGTCTAACCAAAGATAGGATTTTGACCTCTATCACTACCCTTAACATATTTTTATTTAACAAAATAAGCCACCCTCAGGTAGGTAGGTGTAAACAGATGACAATAAATGCTTTTTTGTACTTATGGAAAACAACTTCACACATTCCTTCCTCGGCACATGATTCTCCTTAACCTTTAACTATTCCAAAGGAGGATGCTGAAAGGGTTCTTGATAGGTATTATAGTCATTTACCTTAATTGGCTTAGTGGTTTGTGATGATTTTTTAAGCACCTCTGGATCTGCACGTGTTTGTGGTCCATATCTCTTCATTTGATCCAAGCCCTTTATCTCATTTGGAATTTTATGTGAATCACATCTTTTGTTTGTGTAACCTAACATGTTGCATGAAAAATAGAAATCAAGAAGCCTTTCATACTAAAATCTAACCCATACCTTATTAGCCCCCCAACTTGTTGGTATTGAAGCTCACCCATAAAGGCTCTCAGATATTTATGTTTACAATTAGTCTCATATAATTATGCCAACCAATAGCATTATCAAGAGTATAATCCACTTCAAGTAATCCTACGAACATATTTCCTATTCTTCTCACATTTTCATAAGTCATTTGTTCTAAAGTCAGCCCATAGACTTGTACCTGTATAAGAGATGTGGAGAAATCAATCTTCTCAAGAGATATGTTATGTTACCATTCCTTGATGACCCATAACTAATTAAAGATATGTCAAGGTACCTTATTTAAGACATGCCTTCTATTTATTTCCTTACTAAATGAGAAGAGAAATATGTTCAATTGGATTAATTAAATATCTAGTTCCCTGGAGATATTACATACCCTTTTTAAGATATTGCTCACCATATTTGGGTTGAATTATTTCTCAGATGTTGTTCTTCTTAACCAAGTTGACCTTATAACTTTTCTAGCTCTTTCAATATCAACCTCTAGATCTAACGAACATTTTTTCCAACCAAGGTCCAAACTCTTGTCCATTAGCTCTTCAATACCACCCATTAACTCCATTATAACTATTTTGAGAAAGTGGGTAGTTAAAGGGTGGGTTGACCCATCTAACCAATCAAGGATCTTAAGTGTGATAGTGGGTAGTTAGGATTTCAAAACTAAGGGTAAAAAAAAAAAATCTTTAAAGTAAACAAAGGAGAGATATAAGATGGATAAAAGGCACCCTAAATAGAGGTGATGACTAAGAAGAGAGGTGGCTAGTAACCATATAAAGCTTTAAGCTCAATTAATTCAATCCCCCACTGAAAGGGAATAAAAATTTATGAAACTTCATTTCTAAGAAATATTATGTCAAATACTAATTAACCTAGGTCTTAAGATACATGCTATCGAGTTATAAAAAATGCTTTCTTTCTTTTTTTTTTAAAGTAAAATAAAAGGAAAAGCAGGGTGGTAGCCTTAAACCTGCCAATGAGCACAAGAAATGCAATCTAAGCAAACGTAAGGTTGTTAACAAAATACCTTACTACTATAACACCCTACTCAAAACATGGAAAGTACTTTAAAGGAATTCAAAGCTAAAACTAGATGTTTAACCCACACAATTCCAAATTCACTTTAACACTAGGGTAATAATCAATTGTTATAAGATAATTTAATTTTAGGGCCTTACAATATAGTAAGACAATAAGAGATACGCAATCTATTTAACAACTTATATATACTTAAAAAAATTAATAGATCTTTCACCAAACTATGTTATATCAACATGTGTCAATTGCATTACTTCCACTATATTGCCATTAAATTTTTCCCTAACAGAAATTATTGTATCCACTCAGATTTTCATGTCATTCTAAAGATAAAGGGATAATGGCCTCATAAATTTTCATGTGCTCACTTAGTCTAATTGCATTGTTAAGACAAAATTAAAGACGAAACATACTTGACTTTTCCATTAAAATAAGAAACCAAAAAATAAAAAGGACACTTATTGGTTAGTAAATGTTATTTTTGGATTCTCTCCTTTTTTGGACACCATTAGGAATAAGAATGCTAACGTCCCACTATAATTTTAGGTCTTGTCTTTGTAGCTCTAAGCTTGATAATATTTTTCTTTTTGGTACACCAAGCTCAAAATTTTATTTTGTATTTATTAGTTTAGCATAATATCACCTTATAAGTCAAGTCTAATTTACCTAATGACTAGGTTTAGGATTATGCATTGCATGTATTCTAAATGTATAATAAGAATAGTCATAATAACAAAATCAATTAAACTAATTTTTTTTCTAATTTAGATTAAAAAATAATTGAGTATGTAGATTTTAGATGTTTGTAATATAAAATGAATAAAATGTAATATGTATCAGATTCTAATTCAATATAATAAATTTCTAATTATGACTGTTATGTTAAATAATATGAAAATTTTTTTAGAAGATCCACTTCATTAATATTCATAAAATTTAAACCATAATTTCATTTAATTTTTAAATTAATGTTAATATTATTAAATTAAATTAAATAATAACAATATATAATGTCAAATTATTTTATGTTTTATACTTTTTATTTTATAATTCAATGCTAAATTTCAACAATAATTCATTAACTAGATAGAATTCTACTTTTTTAATTTTTTTTTCAAATGATTAATTGGTTAGATAAAATTCTATTCAACTATATTTTTTTTTCTTCTTATCAATTGTAGTGATTGAATAAAATTAAAATTAAGTGGTAGACCTAAGTTACATTTTTATTCATAATTGTTAATATTCCTAAAATTAAGGAAAAATTAGTTTAGTTAATTCGGAAATCTTTATATTTGGATTTTTTTAGGGCAATAAAAAATATAAAATATAAAAGGAATTAAGTTTTGAACATATAGGAGAAGATTTCTTTTCCTTTTTTCTGTTTATTTCCCTTAACCTACTAGTTAAAGAGAAGACACCACATAAGTATTGCTAAGTTTTTTTTTTTTTTAATTTTGATAATATATGTACACATTAGATTTAACCTTATGCATTGCACGATTTTCATATATTTAATAAGAAATTTTAAAATAATAAAATTTGCAATCTTAAGTTCAATTAAACCTAATTTAAGCTAAACTTTTTCTTGTAATTAATTTAGATTAAGAAAAATAATTAATAAAATTCAATTGATTTTAAGAATTTTTTTCCTTTTATCTTTCAAGAAAAAAATGAAAAATTTAGTAGAATTTTTTTATTTTTAAGAAAATAAAAAATATTTATAATTTATTTTTTTTAAGAAAATAAAAGGAGAAACAAAATAAACTTAAATTATATGTGTTTCTTTTAATATTTTTTGCTTTTTAAGAAAAAATGAAGAATTTGAAAATAGTTTTTTTTTCCTTTCTTCACTTTTTAAGGAAAAAATAATCAATTTGGAAACAATTTTTTTTTCTTTTTATGAAAAATAGGTGAATTTGATAGAATTTTGTTTCCTTTATAAAATAAAAGGGAATACAAGGGTAGTTTTTTTAATTTTTAATTTTTTAAAATTTGTAAATTATAAAAAGTCACCATATAAGTAAGTTAAGGTTTTTTCTTAGTTTCAATAATACACACACACACACACACACTAATGTTGACTTATGTTATGTGTAGATTTATAATATTAGTTAATATGTATGTTTTTAATTATATTTTGTTTAAAAAAGAAGAACAAAAAAAGATTGAAATTATCAGTTTTTTTTTCCTTTTTAAGAAAATGAAAATGAGAATTTGGGATTTTTTTTAAGAAAAATATATGAATTTAGGAGATTTTTTTCTTTTTTAAGAAAACAAAAATAAAGTTTAATAAGTATTTGTTTTTTCTTTTTTCTCTCCCTTTTTAAAAGAATAGATATAAAATTTGGGATAGTATGTTTCTTTTTTATTAAAAAAGAAAGAAATATAAAATGAATTAAATTTTAAAGAGTGTTAATCTGAATTATATCATATGTTAAAGATAAATTCTAATTATCGTAATATTGTTAAAACAAATACATATTCAAATAAATATTGAGTAATATAATAGAGTTAATATAAAGAAAAAAGCTTATTCTTGTAAATTTTGATAGTAAATACCTTTCATGTTATTTGGAATCTAGATGGAGAAGAAAATAAAAGGAAGAAATGCAATGGTCTTGGAATTGAATGTCAAAAAAAAGTTAAAAGTGAAAAAATAGTGAAAACTTGCATTGTGACTATCTTTTATTATATTATAACTATGACTTGTCATATGCTAAAAAAAATTAAAATTGAAGTTTAAAAATAGTGTAAACATATGTTATGACAAATGAAATTAAAAAGTGTGTTATCACAAGATAAGGATATTGAATTAAATTAAAATTGAACAAACATAATAATTGAAACTTTTTTTTATCCTTTTATTGATTATTCTCTAATAATGAAACAAATCCTACTAAAATGTTTGGTTTCATGATTCCCCTTAATCATATATCCAAATTAAAAAAAAAAAACCCCTTAAACCTCAATAAAAATAAAAAAATAGAAAAGCAAATCACATAGAAAGAGAGATACAGAGAAAAGAAAGAATTTACAAAAGGAAAACCTAAAAAAACAAATCTTAAATTATGAATATTTTTTTCTTTTTAAAAAATAAATTTAAAAATACTTCTTTCCTCTCTAAAAAAAACAAAGCAAAAAGATAAATTTAGAATTATTATTGAATAAATCAAATGTATATTGAAATCTTAATTTTGTTAAAATACTAAGAAATATTACAAATTAACTATTAAATTAATATCAAATTTTACAAACTATAAGAGCTTATTAAGGAAATTAAAACTTGAATAAAATATTTTAATATTCTTAAAATTTAGTGAATATCATTATATAAATGTTTCATTGGTTTTCTCTCATTTTTGGTAATATTAATATATGTTAGTATTATACCTGCAAAATACAAAATTTTTCTTCTTAAAAAAAAAAGAAAAATTTAGAATTATTTATTCTTTTTTTAAAATTATTTTTTTATTTTCATTAATTCTAAATATTAGTATTATACAACTTTTAAATATATGTAAAAGGTTATTAATACAAATTAAGTAAATTGTAATAGTTGTTATATCATAATTGAGTAAACTAAATAAATTAATTCATGTTGAAACTTTAATTTTATTAAAATATTAAAAAAATTACAAATTAACTATTAAATTAATAATAACTACTGCAAACCATAAGAGACAACTAAAACAATTAGAATTTGAATTAAATATATAAATATTCTTAAAATTAAGTTAATACTATTATTTAAATATTTTATTGACTTTCTCTTAATTTTAATGATATTAATAGAATTATAATATTAGTTGAGAAGTGCATTTTTAAGTATATTTTATTTAAAAGTATAAAAATAAAAAAATAAGTTATAAGTATCTTTTTTTAAGAAAACAAAAAGTGAAATTTAAAGGTAATTATTTATTTATCTTTTTTTCTTTTTAAGAAAAAAAGAGGAGAATTTAGGATTGTTTTTTCTTTTTAAAGACAAATATGTGAATTTAATATATTCTTTTTAAGAAAATAAAAATAAAAATGGAGTAATTTTTTTTTAATTTTTATAAAAATAGATAATAAATAAAGAATTTTAGGTAGTATGTTTCTTTTGTAAAAAATGAAAAAAGAAGACATAAAAGAAATTAAATTATGAAAAGTGCTAATATGAATTGTATTAAATATTAAAATAAATTCTAATTATTATATTATAGTAAAAAAATAATTATATATTTGAATAGATGTTGAATAATATAATAGAGTTAATGTAAGTCAAAAAAAAAAGTTTAATCTTACAAGCATAATTTTATTAAAGTTAATAGTAAAAAATTTTTATGTCACCTAAAATCTAGATTAAAAAAGAAGAAGAAGAAGAAGAAGAAGAAGAAGAAGAAGAAGAAGAAGAAGAAGAAGAAGAAGAAGAAAAGGAAGAACGTAATAATCTTGGAATTAAATATTAAAGAAATGTTAAAAGTTTAGAAATAATGAAAATTTATATTGTGACTCATCAACTTCTATTACTTTGTAACTATGACTTGTCAAACAATAGAAAAAAGTTATACTTAAAATTTAAAAATAGTAAAAAAAATTATTTTGAAAATAACTCTTTTATTACTTTAAATTATTAAAAGAAAGTTAAATAAGTTTCTATTTTTAAAAAGGTGAAAATTAATATATATTAAATTTTAAATTTTTTTCTTTTCTAATAAAATTTAAATAATATATTTTTATTAAAAAGAAAAAAGATAAAAAGAAATTAAATCATCATTTTTTATTTTTAAGAAAAAAATATAAAGAGAATTAAATTTTTTTTTTAGAAAATAAAAAAATTAAAAGAAAAATAAATTTTTTTATCATTTTTCTTAATTTATAAATTGAAAAAATATTATTAGATGGCAAGATAACTTCGACAATAATAATATAGTTATGGATATAGATTCACGATACAATAACTAGCCCTAGCCTTTTTTAACCTTTTTGGTCAAGCTTACCTTGCCTCGATTTAAAACGACGACGTTATTAGACGACACCGTTGTTTACTTCACGCAACATCATCGTCATCGTCATCCATCATCATGCATCAATTTCTCAGAAGTGAAAAACCGAGCTATGGAGAGCGTCGACTCCACAGGCAATTCGCGCTGTGTCTTTCTTGTTCCCATGAGCAAAATTATCTTTATCTTCTGGGATCTACTTCGAATTTCATTTAGATTCCAAGCACAATTTAATAGATGCCACGAAAATGCGGTTTTTATTTAGACATGCACGCAAACTGTTCGACGAAATCACCCTACGAAAGTTTTCTTCGGCGAACTCAGTATTTTCTTTGTATTCCACTTCGGCGTGGGCTAAGAATCCAGAATATGAAGACCTAGTTGAGATATTGCCTCAAAAGAACCGCGTGATATCGTGGACGGCTAAAATCTCCAAGTTGTTAAAGCAAAACCAACCTGAAGAGTCAATTGGGTTGTTCAAATCAATGCTCTTGAGTGACCAAAAGCCAAACTTCGTGACTATCCTGACTGTAATTCGTGCCTTGGGTGCATTCTGTTCCCATAATAGCATAAGGGTGGGTCATGGTTATGTGATTAAAATGGGGTTTGAGGAGGAAGTTCCGGTTTTGACGGCTCTTCTTGGGTGTTATTCTATTTTTGATATGGAAGTTGTGTGGGAATTGTTCCATCAAATACCCAACAAGGATGTAGTGGTTTGGAGCGCAATGGTTTCGGCTTGTGCTAAGAATGAGAATTATGAGGAAGCCATTGATTTTTTTAGAATGATGCAGAGTCATGGCGTGCAGCCTAACTTTGTCAGTGTTGTTAGTGTTTTGCCTGCTTGTGCTGCTCTTGGTGAGTTGCATTTCGGAAAAGAAATTCATGGGTTTCTATTGAAAAAGATGTTTCATTCCCTGGCGATTGTCCAAAACTCACTTGTGGATATGTATGCAAAATGTAGGGAATTGCAGGCTTCTATTCGGGTTTTCAATAGGAGTTGGAACAAGGAATTGGCTTCATGGAGAATTATGATTCGTGGATGTATCAACAATGGGCATCCTAGAAAAGGATTGGAGATTTTCTCGAAGATGCAGTTTTCGTATGCTAAAGCAGATGACATTATGATTCGGGATATCATTGTAGCGTCAACATTAGCAAATGATCTTAATTTTGGGCTGGGATTTCACGGTTACATAGTGAAAAATGGAACCTTGGCTTGTGTTTCAGTTGGAACTGCCCTCTTGCAAATGTATGGTAAGCTCAGCAAGTTGGATTCAGCTCAGATGGTCTTTTATGAGCTGAATGGCAAAGATCTCATTGCATGGAATGCAATGATCTCACTCTATGCTCAGGAAGGTCAACCACATAATGCCTTAAGTTTATTCAAGAATATGCAATTAATGAATCAGAAGCCTGACGAGGTCACATTTGTCAGCCTATTACGAGCAAGTTCTGCAATGGGAGCCCCAGAACTCGGGGAAAGCATTCATGGTCATGTAACTAAAGCTGGGTACTTATGCAATGCTCATTTAGCTTCGGCCTTGATCGATATATACTGCAAACTTGGAAGGACGAAGCAAGGTGAGACACTCTTTAACAAAATTCCTGCCAAAGATCTAATCTGTTGGAGTTCAATGATTAAAGGATATGGATTGAATGGATGTGGGCGGGAGGCTTTTGAAACATTCTCAAACATGTTAGGTTGTGGGATTAAGCCCAATGATATTGTTCTTCTCTCTGTTCTGTCTGCTTGTAGTCAAAGTGGGCTAGAATTCGAATGTTGCAACTTATTTTTTTCCATGGAAGAAAACTATGGTATCACTCCGAAACTTGCACATTATGCTTGTATGGTGGATTTGCTATGTCGCCGAGGAAATCTTATGGAAGCTCTTGACTTGGTGAATAATATGCCAATGGAACCTGATAGAAGGATCTGGGGTACTATTCTAGCTGGCTGTAGGTCAAGGCACTATCGATCAATTGAGGTGGCGGAGTTTGTGGTCAAAAGACTGAGTGACTTGGACCTAGAAAATCCAAGCTATTATTCAAGTTTGTCAGATTTGTATGCAGAAGAGGGTAGATGGGAAGATGTAGAAAGGCTGAAAAAGGAGAGGTTTTTGAACATTCCACAGCTCCTTTAAAACTTATTTCCCATATTGTGTTGTAGTTTAAAAGTAATTTCCAATTTCGGTAGATTTTCATCCATGTCGCTGCCACGGCAGTTCTTTTCGGAGGTCAAAGTGCAAACAAATGAAAAATAAAATTACAGCAACGTCAATTCATTAATGTTCTTTTTAAGTTAAAGGCCGTTTTCAGACAAGACTAATCTCGTAATTCGGTTACTCAAAATATATATATATATATATATTTTTTCAAAGACCATTAATACCAGGAAATTTTTAACTGTTCATTTGAAATTTCTCACCAAGAGAACCGAAATATCTTATCTACTGGTCCTGGTCTTTAACATCTGATGTTGCATTGTGACCTTCTTATTGAAAAGCTTAAGCAACGCGTGCAAATGAAACGGGGAATTCTTGAAGTACTTCTTGTTCAAGCTGAAGGCATTAGGCACACAAATATTCTTGGTAACTCTCTCTCCTAGCCACGCGCAATCTTATAGTTGCTCATGCACAACATTTCCTCTCCTTTCATTTTTGACTTAATTAGAGCTTTTTCTTTTTTATTGACTTAGTAGAATTGTGAATTTGGCAAGTTTATGTCATTATAATAAGAAAACCAGCCTATGATGCAAATTTGATAAGTTGTTTATAGTTTCGAATGTGATCTTTCGATAAAAGCTTCAATTTGATCGTTTGATTGTAGGAAAACCGGCCTACTACGTGATTGTACAATGCGGAACCAACGTACATAAGAGCAAAATATCAACAGGTACACTCTGCTTGAATACAATGAATAACCTTAACAGCACAACTATTGTGATTTGATTTATGCATTCCAGTATGCACATGAGTTTTAGCTTCGCAGGTAAAGATGAAAAGACATGGTGGAATGAAAAATTTAGATTCGAATTGCCATTAACGGATTGGAAGCACCTGACCCAGCTAAAATTAAGAATCATGGACAGGGAGTTCTTTTCAGATGGTGGATTTGTTGGTGAAACTATGTAAAATTCCTGAATGCTTTTTAATTTTTTAGCTGTTCTTTTCACATGCTAGGGAATTGTGATTATGTTCTCCCGAGCTAGGTTAATTCTTTCGCCTGTGTGGTTTTAGAATTTACCTTGGAGGAATAATAACTGAAGGCATAGCTGGAGGGATGATAGAAGTCAAGCCAGCTCCATACAATGTGGTGCTTGAAGATGACACATACAAAGGAGAGCTAAAGATTGGACTCAAATTCACCATCATTGTGAGTATGCCTATGCATCGACAAATGGGTTTTATGTATAGGGAAAATGGGTGCATTTTGGACACCACCAAAAGGTCAAGAAATCACCACCATGGACAATTTTTGCAGAAAGACGTGGCCGATGAAACTAGACCATCCCTTGCCGAGCTGAATGAACCAGGACAATCCATTACGAATATCTAGATCCATCAAAAGTTCAAGGGAAATCAGGATTGGGTGGAGATTCTGGCTACAATACTGTCATCAAAAGACACCTGCCAATAAGTTTTAAGGGAAATTAGGATTGTAATAGCTAGGTTCATCTTGGTGGTTGACTTGGTTCAGATGGTAGATTTTTCACATAAATATATGGGGCATAACGCAGGCCAACCATTTAAGGAGGTTCTATTCTCACGTGACGCATTTCAAGCACGAGGCTTTTGGTTTAGCCTCTGTTCTGTCCTATCTTTGCTAGGCAGTTGCGTGGGCAACAAACCTGTCCCAACTTTCTTTGGTAAATTGTCTGGGCAGGAAAGACTTTACTCCTCGTAACTACATGGGCAGGTGGACTTTGTTGTGCTAAATATAACTCCTGTTTGTGTTTTACATCACTATGAACTACAAGTTAAATTTTCGATACAACCAAAAAAATCAAAAATTTAATTTAAAATTTAACTCGATAGATTACATGAATATTTATTTTTTTATTATAGCTTTTGAAGTGGGATTTATCAATTTTCGTGTAATGAATTTGATAATTTCACTTTTAGACATCCAAACAAATCGATCTACATTAAATCGTATAAATTTATAAGAAAATTTCCGAGGAGTTCATTCCTTCGTTCAACGAGTGCAAATGCTTTATAAAGGAGTATCTGACTTGAACCTCTATTTAAAAAATATATATATATAGTCAAAGCCAAATATTAACAACAATTGCAAGAGGCCAGAGAGAAAAACCAAACAGGGCGAAGCACCAGCAACAAGAATAAAATGGGCTGCTTCCGCCTACTCACCCTCATGCTAGCCTGTCAATGGATTGCAGGGATCTTCAGTGGGAATGGGAAGTTCGGTTAGAGTATGTGTACGGGGGGAAGCCAATCTGCAACCCGACTGGCTTGCTAATTATGCCCTTTTGCAAGGATCTGGGTCTACTGCTTTTGGACAGTCCCTCGCATGGCCTCTAGCGAGTGTTACTTGATTATGTTTGTGGCGTTAGCTTGCCCCGGTCTATAGCTGCTACTACTGTTTTGAGTTTCCTACTTTCCTTCATGACTAAAAAGAAACAAACAAACAAATAAATAAAAAGGGTAAAAAAGGGGTACTTAGAGAAATAGGCAAAAAAACAAACCTTCTGCAGATCCAACCTATGTGAACATAGCCTACAACAAAACAACAGTGATCCATCTCCTAAGAATGTGCGCTTCCAACAACAAAATTCATTCCCCGCCTTCTGCAAGCAAAGCAGTAATTCTCCTCACAATGCCCTTCCAAAGAACAATGTGCCTCAGTTGCCATACATACGCAATTTAGTCCGAACCAGTTAATGCAGTTTTGAAATATGTGATCATGAGACAACTACAAATGTGTATGAAGGCATTGTTCTTAGGATCTAATCAACATACACACAATACACACACGGAAACATAAAAATTTAATGTGGTTCGGCAATTTGCCTACATCCACGGGAGGAACGGATCTTTATATTCAGAGGTTGTAACCTCTACAAGTTTTCTTACACAGGATCACACTACACCACCCTTCTCTCTCTCTTTTTCTTTTTGTTACATAACTTGTAGGTATTTATACTACAAGAGGAGGAGACAAATGGCCTGCAAAGTCTTTGGACGGTTGTGTGAACGGTAGGTTGCGGCGGCTACATCAGGTTCACACTGCAAAAGTCTTTGGACGGTTGTGTGAATGGTAGGTTGCAGCGGCTACATCAGGTTCACACTGCAAAAATCTTTGGACGGTTGTGTGAACAGTAGGTTGCGGCGGCTACATCAGGTTCACACTGCAAAATCTTTGGACGGTTGTGTGAACGGTATATTAACGAATTTGAAGAATCAGAGTCAATTTTCACAAATCTCCACCTTGACGATGATTCTTCGTCCAAACATGATCACCGTTCCTCCAATATGCCCGAAAGGCGTCAAGCACCCGAAGGTGCACAACTCCGATAAATGTTGACCAAGTCCAAACAGTGTTGGAACTTGATTCCTGAAACAATCTTTGTGAGCATATCTGCAGGATTATCTTCTATACCAATCTTCTGTAACAGAATATCTCCTTCATTTATAATTTCTCGAATAAAATGAAACCGGACATCGATATGCTTTGTGCGAGAGTGATGAACTTGGTTCTTTGCTAAGCAAATGGCACTCTGACTATCACAGTGGACTTCAACGTGCTCCTGAATAAGTCCCAACTCTTCAATCAACCCATGAAGCCAAATTGCTTCTTTGAAAGCCTCTGTGATCGCCATATACTCTACCTCTGTAGTAGACAAAGCAACAGTTGACTGAAGCGTTGATCTCCAGCTTACTGGTCCTCCTGACATAGTAAACATATAACCTGTAGTTGATCGACGCTTGTCGAAATCACTGGCATAATCAGAATCGACGTACCCGACTAGACGATTGGTCATCGTCTTATATTTTTGGAACTTTAAGCCAATATCCATAGTACCTTGAATATACCGTAGAATCCACTTAACTGCTTGTCAGTGTCCTTTACCGGGATTGTGCATATATCGACTTACCATGCTGACAGCTTGTGAAATATCAGGTCGTGTACACACCATTGCATACATCAGGGCTCCAACAGCATTAGCATATGGAATCTTATTCATCTGTCTTCGATCATCATCTGTATTTGGAGACATTAATGCACTTAGCTTGAAATGTGAGGCCAATGGAGTACTAACGGGTTTAGTCTTGCCATCTACGCCAAACCGCTGGAGTACTTTCTTCAGATACTGAGTCTGAGTTAACCAGACTGTGCCCCTTTCTCTGTCACGCTTGATCTTCATACCAAGAATCTTCTTGGCTTCTCCAAGATCCTTCATCTCGAACTCTGAGCTCAATTGAGCCTTCAGCCTGTCGATCTCCACCTTGCTCCTAGATGCAATTAACATATCATCAACATATAGGAGCAAATATACAAACGTACCATCTTGGAGTTTCTTCAGATAAACACAATGATCAAACTGACTGCGTGTGTACTTCTGCTTCTGGATAAAGCTATCAAATCGTTTGTACCACTGTCTAGGTGACTGCTTCAAGCCATACAGTGACTTGCTTAGCTTGCAAGCCCAATTCTCCTTCCCGGTGACTTTGAAACCTTCAGGTTGGGACATATAGATTTCTTCTTCCAAGTTGCCATGTAAGAATGCTGTCTTCACATCAAGTTGAGCTAACTCCAAGTCAAATTGAGCTACTAGAGCCAATAGGATCCGAATAGACGAATGTTTGACTACTGGCGAGAACACTTCATTATAGTCTATTCCTTCCTTCTGAGCATAGCCTTTTGCTACTAGTTTGACTTTATATCTGGTGCTTCCTTTTTTAGAGGCACACTCCTTCTTAGCATAGACCCATTTGCATCCAATAGCTTTCTTTCCATGTGGAAGTGGTACTAATTTCCACGTCTGATTTTGGTGAAGTGATTGCATCTTATCATCCATAGCCAGCTTCCATTTATCACTCTTCATACTCTAAACAGCTTCTTTGAAGGTGTTGGGAATATCATCCTCTATCACTGGCAACGTATATGCCACCATGTCAGTATATTTAACAGGTTTCCGGATCTCCCTCCTTTGCCTATGAGTGGCAATGGACTCTGATTGTTGGTCTGGTACTGGTGATGGAACCTCCACCTCAACTGAGGTATCCTCCTGGTCATTAAGATACTCCTGTGGCTCCTTTGGAGTCTCAAACTCCACCTGTTGGAAAAAGTTTTGATTCTCTTTCTCCATTTTTGTGGTAGTCCTTTGCAGCATCGTCGATTCATCAAAGGTTACGTCTCGGCTTAGGACAATCTTCTTTGACTCAGGATTCCAAAGTCTAAATCCCTTAACTCCTTCACTAAAGCCTAAGAAGATAGCTTTCTTGGCTCTAGGATCCAGTTTGGATTCTGTAACATGGAAATACGCAGGACATCCAAATATATATATCTGATCATAATCTGAAACAGGTTGTCCATACCATACCTCTTTGGGACATTTCCCATCAAGTGCAGAAGTAGGTAACCGGTTGACAATATGAGAGGCATACATCAAAGCCTCTGCCCAGAATGCCTTGTTCAAGCCAGATTGAGAAAGCATACATCGCACTTTCTCCACCAAAGTACGGTTCATCCTTTCTGCTACACCGTTTTGTTGTGGGATTCCAGGAACTGTAAAATGTCTGATTATCCCTTCTTCATGACAGATTTGCTTGAAGGGATCTGATTTGTACTCTCCACCATTATCTGAGCAAAGTCTCTTGATCTTCCTGCCGGTCTGGGTTTCAATCATCTTCTTCCACCGAAGAAATATGTCTAGAACTTCATCCTTGTGTTTCATCATATACACCCAAACATAACGTGAGAAATCATCAATAAAGGTAACAAAATAATTTTTACCTCCCAAAGATGAATTCTTTGATGGTCCCCATACATCAGTGTGAACATAATCCAATATTCCTTTGGTAGAATGAATGGCGGTGCCGAACTTGACTCGTGTCTGTTTTCCCAAGACACAGTGCTCACAGAAGTCAAGTTTTCCACTTCTGGCTCCCTTCAGTAGGCCTTGTTTCACCAAATTTTGCAAGGCTTTTTCTCCGACATGTCCCAAGCGCATGTGCCAGAGTTGAGAAGAATCAGGTACTTCGTTGTCAGAAGCTTTGACAACAGCTACTCTTCCTGTAACTGTATGTCCATCTAGGAAATATAGGTTTCCCTGTCGAGTACCTTTCATTGCCAAGAATGCACCTCGTACAACTTTCAAGGCTCTACCTTCTATGGTCACCTTGTATCCGCTGTTGTCTAAGACCCCCAGTGAAATGAGGTTCTTCTTCAAATCTGGAACATATCTGACATCTGTCAGTCATCTGGTTGTACCGTCATGCATCTTTAGGCGGATAGTGCCTACTCCTTTTGTCTGACATGTGTTGTTGTTACCCATCATCACGACTTCTCCATCAAGCTCTTGAAAGCTTGTGAACCAGTTCCTGTTTGGACACATATGATAAGAACAGCCAGAATCAAGAATCCATTTGTCTACCTGGATATCTGTAGGCGAAACTGAGAAAGCTGAATCTTCTTTATTGTCAGTTTCTTTTGCAACATTTGCAACAGATTTATCCCTATTTAGACAGTCATTCTTCCAGTGCCCTTTCTGGTGACAGTAGGCACATTCATCTTTTGCCAGGCTTTTTCTTGATTCTCCTTTGGTTTTTAAGCGAGATTTATTTCACCCACTAGATCTGTCATATCTCCTTTTGTCTTCTCTTCCTCGGGTCACAGTCAATGCTTCTGGTGTCAACTCTCTGGAGTCCTTCTGATCCTTCTTCCGATACTCATTATTCACCAAAGCATTAGAAACATCTATGAATTTAACCTCATCCTTTCCATACAGCAGGGTAGTGGTTAAATGATCATAACTTTCAGGAAGAGAATTTAATAATAACAATGCCTTATCCTCATCAATAATATCAACATCTAAATTTTGCAGATCAGCCAAAATTTTGTTGAAATTGTTGAGATGCTCAATCATAGGCATACCTCTCTTATACTGGAATCGAAACAGTTTTTTCTTCAGGTAGAGCCGATTCTCTACACTCTTCGTCATGTATTTATCTTCCAGCTTCTTCCAAAGGCTTGAGGCCATCGTTTCTTTCATGACAAAATACTTTTGATCTTTGGCAAGACACAACCGGATAATGCCACAGGCTTGACGGTTCACATAGCTCCAATCTTCATTAGAAATATTCACCGGTTTGGGCCCCAGTGCAATATCTGATCCTTCACGGAACAACAGATCCAGGACTTCGCATTGCCACATGCCGAAGTTGTTTGTACCGTCAAATTTCTCAATATCAAATTTTGCATTTGACATTGAACTTCTTTGCCACGAACTGGTGGTAGACGTCGAAGGTTGCGTGTCAGCTCCTTTTGGATCAACCATCCTCGACAACAGTGTGTGGAGTCTGACAGCTGCAATAACTGCTGGGAGTACAGCGGTCTGATGGCGTGGGGAAGGTCTAGGCAAGTCAAGGCTGCTGCGCGGAAAGTTAACGGTGTCTGAATTGCTTCGTGCGACCTTGGGGCAGTGACCTGGTTTGCAGCAGCGAGAACTTGTGGCTGATCGGTGATGATATGGTGCACGATGGTCGGACGGAATGGGCTGGCACAGCAGCACACGACGACCCTGAAACGAACGGATCTGGTACGTATGTTTCTAACCAGGCTCTGATACCAATTTGTTAGGATCTAATGAACATACACACAATACACACACGGAAACACAAAGATTTAACGTGGTTCGGTAATTTGCCTACATCCACGGGAGGAATGGATCTTTATATTCAGAGGTTGTAACCTCTACAAGTTTTCTTACACAGGATCACACTACACCACCCTTCTCTCTCTCTCTTTCTTTTTGTTACATAACTTGCAGGTATTTATACTACAAGAGGAGGAGACAAATGGCCTGCAAAGTCTTTGGACGGTTGTGTGAACGGTAGGTTGCGGCGGCTACATCAGGTTCACACTGCAAAAGTCTTTGGACAGTTGTGTGAACGGTAGGTTGCAGCAGCTACATCAGGTTCACACTGCAAAAGTCTTTGGACGGTTGTGTGAACAGTAGGTTGCGGCGGCTACATCAGGTTCACATTGCAAAATCTTTGGATGGTTGTGTGAACGGTATATTAACGAATCTGAAGAATCGGAGTCAATTTTCACAGTTGTTTGTGACGAGGTACCTGCAGATGCATGCACGTACACATAAATGAAAAGGCACATACACAAATCTCCAGAAATGATGCAATATCGGATTAATGGCATGAAACAGCTACAAATCAATCTCAATATTATACCCTAATCAATTGGTGAGTAAAACAATTTTCTCTATATATAGAAGTCTACGAACTGCACCTAGAGTGAACAGTCCAGATGGGAGGGATCAAAACGGTAGTAGTCACATGGTCCTCTGACCTGTCGGGTTAAACATGGGAGAACAATTTTCTTTACTTCCATTTCTTCAAAAGGACCGTATGTCTCCCAACTCAGCAACCCACATCCCCTACCAAAAATTACCCCACTTAACAGCTCTCCCTTACCATTAGAGAAAAGCAGGGCAACATCAAGAATGAAGTTAAAAGTTTAATTTAGCCGTCATCATCCACAGCACCAATGTAGGTGAGGTCTGTCTTGTTGGTTTATTGGTCTCTTCTTCTTCTTATGTAGATAAATATCTTAAACCCAAAAAAATTAAAGTGGGTATCTCTTTTCGCTGAAAAAAAAAAGAAAAAAAACCTAAAAGAAAGAGAGGAGAGACTTGTCGACCGTGCGAACAAAAAGAAAAGAAAAGAAAGAAAACCTAAGAGGTAAGAGCCGTCGACCGGCCGAGGGTAAAAAAAAAAAACAAAAAAGGGCTATAGAAAGGAAGGAAAAAAAGAAGGTAAGGTTTTTTGATTTTACATTTAGAAGGGATATCGGTGTCCGATCAACTTGAAATTTGGACGGTTGATAGAAGACGTTTGGTTCTTATTTCTGAACGGTGGAGATTGGGTTTCGAGTACTGTAAGTCCTACTTCTCTTTAGTTTTCGTAGGTCTATACTCTGAGTAATTTTCTGTATGTAGTTTTGATCAATCGTATAATTAAAAAATTGTTTGTAGTCCGATCGAGCTGATTTTTGGTCAGTAGTTAAAGGACACATAGATCTTGTTTGTAAACGGTTGGATTGAGTTTCTGTGAATTGAAAGGGCAGGTTTTCCATTCGAATTGAAACCTCTCAATTCTGGTAACTCTCTACTCTCTCATCTGTGACAGAATTGGTAAACCGTGTGGATGATTATTGATTCGTGGTCCGATTGATTTGACATTTGGACAGCTAGTAGGGGACATCTGAAGATTCATCTTGAATGGTTGGATTACTGCCTTGATGTCTACTTGTTGAGTTGTAGTTGACAGCACGTAGTTAGCCTGTCTTACTTAACTCATTAGTCTCTCGTTTAATCCAAATTGAATTTTGTTCAATTTGTTTGATGTAATTGAGGTTGTGTACCACTATTGTACTCACTTGATTATAGTGGAGCTGACCTCTGGTTCAGAGTGTCCGTGGTTTTTCCCCTTTTTGATTTAAAGGGGTTTTCCACGTAAAATTGGTATGTTCTCTTGCGTGGTTTATTTGCATTGTCATTTTTGTTATTCAATCATCTCTTCACAGGTTCAAACAAGTGGGAGAAGTTTTTTGGGCTATTTATACTCCGCTACACCTCCTTTTTCCCATCAGAGTGGTATCAAAGTCAGGTTGGTGTATTTGGCTTGTTTGAATGATGAAGTTAAATATGAATAAATTGGTCTGTTTGAATGGCACGAATTATCATATATGGAGGAGTAAAATGAAAGATCTCCTATTTGTGAAGAAATTGCATTTGCCAGTATTTGCTACTACGAAACCTGAGTTTAAAACTGATAAAGAATGGGAATTTGAGTACGAACAGGTTTGTGGTTTTATACGGCAATTTGTTGATGATAATGTTTATAATCACATTTGTAATGAGACACATGCATGGACTTTGTGGAGCAAACTTGAGACTTTGTATGCTTCAAAGTCTGGTAATAACAAATTGTTCTTATTAAAGAAAATGATGCAGTTGAGATATAATGAAGAGAGTTCTGTTGCTGACCACTTAAATGAGTTTCAAGGTCTCATTGATCAGCTATCAGACATGGGCATTAAGTTTGATGACGAAGTTCTCGGGTTATGGTTACTTGCTACCTTACCTGATTCTTGGGAGACTTTACGAATGTCTCTCGCTAATTCTGCCTCCGGTGGTGTTTTATCAGTGGAACTTGTAAAGGGTGGTGTGTTAAATGAGGAGATGAGAAGGAAATCTCAGGGTTCATCATCATCTAAATTAGAGGTTTTAATTACCGAAAATAAAGGGAGAAGTCAAGGAAAAGGAATGGTAAAAATGGTATAAGTAAAAGCCGAAACAAGTCACGATCTAAGTACAAAAATGTCCAGTGTCATTATTGCGGGAAGATGGGTCACATTCAGAAAAAGTGTTACTAATAGAAGAGAGAAAATAAAGATGGTAGTGATAGGCATGAGAACAAGAATATGAGTAATGATCGTATTGCTACTGCATCCACTTCTGGTTCTGGTGACCTCATTATTGTTTGTGATGAGGATGTGATTAATTTGGCATCTTATGAGACTGATTAGATCATAGATAGTGGTGTTTCTCTTCATGTCACTTCAAGAATGGAATTCTTCACAACATATACTCCTAGTGATTTTGGAGTTTTGAAGATGGGTAATAACGGCTTAGCAAAGGTTATTGGCATTGGTAATGTTTGCTTAAAAACCGGCAATGAAGAACAGCTGACATTAAGGGATGTTAGACATGTTCCTGATATCCGTTTGAATTTGATTTCAACGGGAAAACTGAATGATGAAGGTTTTTGCAGTACCTTCAGTGATGGCCAGTGGAAGCTTACCAGAGGCTCCTTAATTGTGGCACGAGGTAGGAAATACACCAATTTATATTTCATGCAAGCTGTTATCTTCAAAGATGTTGTAAATGCAGCAGAAAATGATAATTTCATTGAATTATGGTATAAGCAGCTCAGTCACATGAGTGAAAAGGGGATGAATTGTTTGGCAAGAAAGAACCAACTTCCAAACATAAAGAGTGCAGTTTTGAAGAAGTGTCCTCACTGTCTTGTTGGGAAACAAAATAAAGTTACATTTAAGAGTCACTCACCTTCAAGGAAATCAGAGTTGCTTGAATTAGTGCATTCTGATGTATGTGGTCCTTTAAAGGTACGCTCACTTGGTGGTGCTCTTTATTTTGTGACTTTTATTAATGATCACTCAAGGAAGCTTTGGGTTTATGCATTGAAGACTAAAGATCAAGTCTTTGATGTATTTAAACAATTTCATGTCTTTGTTGAGAGACAGACTGATAAGAAGTTGAAATGTGTCCGCATGATAATAGTGGTGAGTATAGTGGTCCATTTGATGAATACTGCAGAAAGTATGAGATCAGACACCAGAGGACACCTCCTAAGACACCACAGTTAAATGGTTTAGCAGAAAGGATGAACAGAACGTTGATTGAGAGGGTCAGATGTTTTCTCTCAGTTGCAAAATTACCTAGATCCTTTTGGGGTGAAGCCTTGAATACAGTGACACATGATCCTCTCAGTAAAGATGTTGTGTTCGTTGAGGATCAAAACATTGAACACATTGATAAGTCAACTCCTCAAGTTAATGATAATCTTGCTAATATTGTTCCATTTCCTCAGACATCTCTAAATGATCCAGTTGATGTTCATGGTGATATTCAAGAACGTGATGAGAATGTTCAACAGGATCATAATATGCAGGGTGCAGATGATATTGATGCTCCAATAGAAGATCATTCGTACATACCTTCACCTCTGTTTCAGCCACGGAGGTCCAATAGAATTACAGTGCCTTCTACTCAGTACTCTCCTGATGAGTTTGTGATGTTAACTAACGGGGGAGAACCTGAGTGTTATACAGAAGCAGTTGAAAGTGAGCACGAGCAGCACTAGATCGATGCCATAACAGATGAGATGAAATCCTTATATGATAACTCTGCTTATGAGTTAGTAAAGTTACCTAAAGGTAAGAGGGCTTTGAAGAATCGGTGAATTTATAAAATAAAGTAAGAAGAAAATACTTCACATCCATTATATAAAGCCAGATTGGTTGTCAAAGGATTTAGTCAAAAATAAGGCATCGACTTTGAAGAGATCTTCTCACCGGTGGTGAAAATGTCTTCCATTCGAGTTATGTTGAGTTTGGCTGCTAGCCATGACTTAGAGATTGAGCAGATGGATGTGAAAACAACTTTTATCCATGGTGACTTGGAAGAAGAAATTTATATGGAACAACTAGAGGGATTTAAGGGGGAAGGAAAAGAGGATTATGTGTGCAAGTTGAAGAAAAGCTTGTATGGCTTGAAACAAGCTCCGAGACAATGGTATAAGAAGTTTGAGTCTGTTATAGGGGAGCAAGGTTATAAAAAGACTACTTCTAATCATTGTGTTTTTGTTCAGAGTTTTATCATTTTACTATTTTATATTGATGATATGCTTATTATTGGTCGTAATTCTGCTAGAATTAACAAGTTGAAGTAAGAGTTAAGCAAGTCCTTTGCCATGAAGGACTTGGGACTAGCAAAGAAGATCCTTGGCATGTCAATCACTCAGGATAGGAAAAAGAAAAGGTTGTACTTGTCCAAGAAGCAGTACATTGAAAAGGTACTTCAGAGATTTAACATGAATAAGGCTAAAATGGTAAGTACTCCTCTTGCTACACACTTTAAATTATTCATTAACCAATGTCCTTCCATAGAGAAAAAGAAGGAAGAGATGCAAAGAGTTCCATTTGCATTAGCCGTGGGCAGTTTAATGTATACAATGGTATGCACGAGACCTGATATAGCTCATGTAGTTGGCACAATTAATCGGTTCCTTTCAAATCCCAGTAAAAAGCATTGGGATGCAGTGAAGTGGATAATGAGATATTTACGAGGCTCCACTGATTTGAGACTTTGTTTTGGAAGTGATAAGTCTATCCGTACTGGATTCACAGATTCAAATATGGCAAGTAACATTGACTCCAAAAAGTCTACTTCAGGTTATGTGATTACTCTTGCAGAGGGAGCAGTGAGTTGGCAATCCCAATTGCAGAAGTGTGTTACATTGTCCACTACAGAGACAGAGTTTATTACAATAACTGAAGCGTCTAAAGAGTTGCTTTGAATTAAAAGGTTTATGAAGGAACTTGGTTTTCAACAATCAAATTATATATTGTATTGTGATAGCTAGAGTGTCATTCATTTTGGTAAGAATCCAACTTTTCATGCTAAGTCAAAACATATTGACTTGCGGTATCATTGGATATGGGATGTTTTTGATTCTAAACAGTTGGCATTTGAAAAGATTTATACAGATAATAATGTTGCTGATATGATGATAAAAATATTATCAAGATGGAAATTTGAGTTGTGTTGTACATTAACTGAGATGGTCAATATTTCCACATAGTCGGGAGGAGGAGAATTGTTAGGTTTATTGGTCCCTTCCTATATGGATAAATAATCTAAATGTTTTGGAGTCATAACCCAAAATAATTAAAGTGGGTATAAATACTCCTTTTTGCTGAAAAAAAAAAACCTAAAAGAAAGAGAGGAGAGACTTGTCGACCGTGAGAACAAAAAAGAAAAGAAAAGAAAGAAAACCTAAGAGGTGAGAGCTGTCGGTTGAGGGAAAAGAAAAAAAACAAAAAAACAAAAGAGGGCTGCTGAAAGGAAGGAAAAAAAGAAGGTAGGGTTCTTTGATCTTACGTTTGGAAGGGATATTGGTGTCCAATCAACTTGAAACTTGGATGGTTGATAGAGGATATTTGGTTCTTATTTCTGAACGGTGGAAATTGGGTTTTGAGCACTATAAGTCCTACTTCTCTTCAGTTTTCGTAGGTCTATAATCTGAGTAATTTTCTGTGTGCAGTTTTGATCAACTGTATAATTGAAAGATTGTTTGTAGTCTGATCAAGTTGATTTTTGGTCCGTAGTTAGAGGACACATAGATCTTATTTATGAACGGTTGGATTGGGTTTCTGTTAACTAAAAGGGCAGATTTTCCATTCGAACCGAAACCTCTCAATTCTGGTAACTCTCTGCTCTCTCATTTGTGGCAGAATTGGTAAATCATGTGGATGATTATTGATCCGTAGTCCGATTGAGCTGAAATTTGGACAGCTAGTAGGGGACATCTGAAGATTCATCTTGAATGGTTGGATTACTGCCTTGAGATCTACTTATTGAGTTGTAGTTGACAGCACGTAGTTGGCTTGTTTTACTTGACTTATTAGTCTCTCGTTTAATTCAAATTGAATTTTGTTCAATTTGTTTGATGTAATTGAGGTTATATACCTCTATTGTACTTACTTGATTATAATAGAGCTGATTTCTAGTTCAGAGTATCCGTGATTTTTTCTCTTTTTTATTTGAAAGGGTTTTCCACATAAAATTAATGTATTATTTGTATTGTCATTTTTGTTATTTAATGATCTCTTCACAAATTCAAACAAGCGAAGAGAAATTTTTTGAGTTATTTATACTCGGCTGCGCCTCCCTTCTAGCATCATGTCCGTCTTACCCTTATGGCCCCTTTAAGCCAGCTGGAGGCTTGAAGATTGGCATGATCACCACTGCCAATCATAGCCATGTTACTTGAAGAGAAACCTGATCCTGCACTATCTTCCAAGAGTGCCCATGGGTCGATTTCCATATCGCTGTCTAGTTGCTTGGACTTCCCGGGGATGTTAGTTGCAGTTGGCGCCAAAGGAACTGTATTTCTGTGAGAGTTTCCAGGGTAGAAGCCAGAAATTGAAACACCGGGTTGAAGTGAAGCAACAGCAGCAATTGAGACAGATGGTGGTGGGCAAGAGACAGAGCACCGGACCGAAGGAAGAACAACAGGCATCGCAGCTTGGATACGCCATCGAATTGCACCAGGTAGTTCCGTCCGATCCAAGTCATTCTGAAATCACAGCAATGATATCAGACACATAGAATGGCTTTTCATATATTTTAATTTATTGAACAGAGGATTGGACAAACAAAAGGGTTGCTCCATTGTAAACTATAGGTCAGGGGCCTAGGACAACAAAATAGCCACACATAAACGACAGGAATCTATTTACATTTGAACCTCCGAAGAGCCCATGCCTCTTCTACTGGAGACATCTTTTTAAAAAGGTTATCTATTTTAAAACAGGTGTTGAAAGCAGTAACAAGAGATGAAATTGACAGGTCAAACTGCTGATCTACTATTAAGCATTTTTCAAATAATTTTATTGACCTTATGAAAGAAGAAGAATGAATGAATTAAAAAAAAAAATTATATGCAAGACTCTAAACAAAAGGAAATCAGAAAGAAAAATAAAACAAGGATTTTCACACACACTACATCACCGAGTGTCCAGCTCAACCCACAAATCCAGGAGGTACAAGTATACCCTTTCAGGTAAAATAAGATTGCGTTAAAAACAATAGAAAAATGAAGGGGTCTCACTATCAAACAGATGCCCAATCAACCAATGATCAAAATTTAAATCCCAAGTTTCAAATGCAACTGTAAAAATTTCACAGCTAAGGAATGCTTATACAGTAAGATTTTATTGAAGGCATCCTAATTAAGCTATTCCATCTTCTGTTTTACTTCAGTTGGCACATGAATGACAGTTCTCCTTGGCTACCGAAAGGTTCCTTAATCTCTCTATGCACAACATTTAACAATTTTATTTCCATGGATGGCAAGCCACCATTTAATGTTTGTTCTTTGGATCGGGTCAGCCTGCACAAGTTTTTCTGTGACTTAGGCATGCTAACAATCAATCGCCAATAAGCCATCAATATAAGTATTACTCAGTTGAAGCAAATCATTGATGAAAATAATATCTTCAGCAAACAAGAAGCAGCCAATTTAAAACCAGTATACTGCCTGAAAACAAACCAGTAAGCTCTCCACTACTTCACGATCAAATACAGTGAAGTCCTTGGAGGATTCAGTTGTTGACTTCATGACAGCTCTGGACTTCATCCGGCTTGGCCGGCTACTGCATAGCAATCCATGCAGAACCAGCAGTAGTCGGTCAAACAGACATTCACCAGAAAAATCTGCAGAAGTAATTCCCAATGGTGACTCCACTTCTCTTTTGGATTCAGAATTTTGCACAGGAAAGAAGGATAGCTCTGCATCCCCATATACAACCCGATTACCAAGAAGACGAAGTATCACGGAGGCAAGCATGTGCCTCATGTTCTGCCCAGATGGCTACCTGGTAATTAAGGCAGGTGAAAACATGAGATGAAGTTAAATACCTGCTGTTGTAATTAACTACCAAGATTTTGCTGATTCCACATAATCATTAGATGAACACATTCTTAATGAATTCACATTAGAGTTGATGGCAGAGGGACTGTGCGTGTGTGTGTGTGTGTGTGTGTGTGTGTGAGAGAGAGAGAGAGAGAGAGAGAGAGAGAGAGAGAGAGCTCCACATGTCTCCTTCCTGTCCTTATAATTATAAACATAAAGAAACACAATCATCTCAACTTAATTTTGTATGCAGAAATATGGCATCTTGATCAACCATTTCAACCTTTTTGTATCAAATTTTCTAACACCATGTATTTATGACCAATGAAGAAACCATACACAAGCTAGAACAGAAAAGTGGAAAAATGAACCCATACATTGACGTTCTTTATTACGATAGAAACTACATTAGCAACATTCACTGCCAACGATACAATCTACTATAAATTTTTTTGTTGAACATCAGCACCATAATGAACCAGTACCATTAGTGATGTAACAAATTGAGAACAATTGCAGACAGTTTTTACTAAGAAGGTAAATTATTACTTAGCATTGGAATAACAACAAAAGGCAAATAAAGAGTAATTACGAATAAAGGCATCCCAGTGCACAAAACTCTTATACTATAGAATCTAGGAAAGGGTCCTATATATACAGGCTTACTCCCATTTTTACCAAGAGACTATTTTTGTGACTTGAACCTTTGACCTTCGGATTACAATGGATTAACCTTACCATTACACCGAGATTTGCCCTACATAAAGATCAATTATGAGGAATAGAGTATTTTTACAATTACCCATTCTTGCATACAATAGGAAGTAATCTTAGCAACAACTGCAACCGCAATGACATAGAAGCTCACAAAGCAGCAGGAGAAGGCGGTGCAGTATCTGCAGTCATGGTTCGTCTAGCTAATCCAGGACTGTCACCTCTTATACCTTTACGATTATTACCCTTGTTAGCAGCACCTTCGATTCCCGAAAAAGTTGTTCCTGCCTGCTTACGGGCACCGCGAGTAACTCTAGTTATCTGTTGCTCAATGTTATTCAACTGCTTGATCAACTCACTTCCAAATGTATTTCGAGAATCATCAGAACTTGATCTATGCAGGGGACGACTAACTCAATGAGGGCTCTCTCAGTCACATGCTGCTGACTGCCACTGAAGCCATCAGACACAAGCATCTGTGAGAACCTATTTCCGGGTCTTTTTATGTCTGCACCTTCTTCAACAAACTCACCTTCTTCAGCAGATGTACCCTCAAATTTATTCTTCTCTTTGGCAGTTAAAGGATCAAAACACATATTAGACCAGCCCCAAGGCTTCCTGAGCTGAGCCCTGATTGGAAGACCTTTACCCTCTGCAATATTAATAAGCCGTTGTCTAACAGTTTTCCGTCCAAAAAGAACATCATGACCAGCTAAAAACCATTTAGCCTGCAACGACATTGAATCTTCCAAGGACCTCCCAAAAAGATGGATCAGCTCCGAGAAAAGAGGTGCAGCATCAGGTCTGACCAATAACCTTGTGAGGATAATCTCAATGAAATTGTTCTCATTTTCGGAAGCAGCTCCTTTTTCGGGAGAAGGTGAGGACGAGCGGACAGCATCAGCTAGGGACATGTCATGTGTCTCCAGTTTTTCAATAAGGGCTTGTTCATTCAAAAGCAGCCTGAGTTCCACCCCACTGCCAATGGAATTTGTCAGGCTGCAAAGTATTTAACACATTCACAAGTTTATCCAGAAGCTTTGTTTCACTCTCAGCATGTTGAAGTTAGATCCATGTCCAAAAGCCAGATTGCCATCCTGTGTGAGCATAGAATGCGGCATTTTACAATCAATAATGGCATTTAAAAACAATCTTCCACGGAGAGGAAAAAAGGCCCTGGATTTAAATTTAGAATCTACACCATTTAACTCTAACATGGCAGCAAATTCAGCATCACTGGTATCTGAAGCTACAAGATCATAAAAGCCTTGACTGTCTCTCAGGCAGACATCCCGAAAGGCAGGTGTTTTATGGCATCACTCACCTATGGCCATAGTCAAAGATTGATATAATTGATGGATATCCTCATGATTTGAAAGGCTACCTTTGACAATGAATTGTCTCCACATAAGAAATGCAAATATAGAATAGGCTGGTGGAAGGACCAAGCTTTGAGGGAGCATTCTTTGCATCCTTGAAAGAGCAACTAAGGAGGTTTCACCCAAGAGTTCCACAACTAAACCATCGGATAAAGTTCTGCAGCTCCCAACAAGTAGCCTAAACCAATGCACATAAATTTCAATTGAATTATCCACCTTAAAATCCCCATACAAGCGAGTATGGCCATTTGCATCGGATTTTTGATGTCATCCATGATTGGTATAAATATGATTCTTATGAGTTATATTTGTTATAATTCTCTTTTATTATTAATAATTATTTTTATTATTTCTTAATTAATATGTGAGATCCCTAATAATTATCTGTCAAGTTTATATAATTATAATACCTTATAATTTTAGAATCCAACTAACTAATAATATTATCAAAATATTAAATTATTGGAGGTCGATCCCCTCGAAACGATCATTAGATGTTGATCCCTTAGAAACGATTAATCCTATTCCTTTTAGTTATGCAAAACTCTTACTTTCAATCCCCAATTCTCAATGCCTATTTCAAATTTCTAATTCCAAAATCCTAAATTTTCATCATTTTATATTAGAGCAGCTTCTTAGAGATTTTTCTTCCATTCCATCCATCATAAAATAAAAAAAAAATTATTTATGCCCTTACTCGACAGTAAAAGAAAAATTTGAATATCACCAATTTGCGATCTTACAATATGTTTTCATATAACTTTTCTGATTCTAATGTCAAAATATTTCGAGTTGAAAAATCATTATCTCTCATGCAGAAGTCTTTTGAGAGGCTTGAATAGATAGTATTTTATATTGCATAGAGGGAGTCGGGAGACAACACTTCCGAATCTGCTAACAAACAAAAAGAACTTGTAGAGTCTTATAGAGGTACTAATCGTGACTATACCCAACCACACACAAGGGTAGAATTTTCCCACTAGGATGAGAGTGATCTTACAGATTAAATCTCCTAGGCTGAAAAATATTTTTGCTTTTACCGTACGCCAGAGCTCTCTAAAGTTGAATGATTGGGTCGAAACATATGGTGGAATTCCAACGTTGGCTGAATTCATTAAAGGTCTTCTTGTGTGATTTGGGCCCTTAGAATATCACAATGTTGACGGGGAACTCACAAAAATTCACCAGACATCCATTGTTCTCGAATATTAGAGTTGATTCACTGTCCTCGAATATTAGAGTTGATTCGAGCGACTTGCTAATCGAGTTAAAGATTTGTCCAAAAAGCAATTAGTGGGAACATTCATTGAAGTACTTACTGTTGACATTTGACGAGAAGTCAAGACTCGCCAACCACAAACAATGGTAGCAACTATCTCCTTTACTCACCTACAAGTTAGGTGTTGAAAATTGTCGACTATCTGCTAAAATGGCCAATAAACCTATCAAGAATAACACTGACTCACCCTCTTTTACTCGTCCTTCTAACACTAAACACTTAACCAAGAACAATTAAAAGAACAGACAACAAAAAGGCTGTGTTGGCACGTTGATAAGAAGTGGCACAAGGAGCACCATTGTAAGTAAGGAAAGTTTTTATTGATTGAGCCAGTTAAGGAAACTAAAGAAATAAGTGATGACCACACGGGCCTAGATGGTGATAACACCTTTGTTGAATACGTAGATGGGCCTGCAATGCATGCTTTAGCTGGGTATTCGAACCCACAAACTATGAAAATTGATGGATTTTTCAAGGGACGGCCAATAATGGTACTTGTTGACTCGGGTAGTACCAATAACTTTATGGATGAGAAGATCGCCAAAAGGCTTGCTTTTTCAATCGAGGATTGTGACAAGTTTGCAGTGAAAGTTGCAGATGGGAGAAATCTGACATGTCAAGGGAAGTGCACAAAGGTAAAACTTGTGTTACAAGGTTAGATCGTTTATGTTAATCTCTTTTTATTACCCTTAAAGAATTATGAAATTATCCTTGGCATTGATTAGTTGCAAACCTTGGCAGATATTACTTGGAATTTCTCTAGGTTAAGAATGAAGTTTATATTGAATGGACACCCAGTGGAATTACATAGAAGATGTGAAGGTAAAATTACCACTGTTAATAGTCATCAAATAGAGAAGGTCCTACGAAAGGCAGCACAAGGGTTCTTGGTGCAATTGATAGGTGCAGAGGTGGCCAAATCACATTCTATGCAAAAGAAGGAGGTTGCGACACTACTGACTGAATTCTCTAATTTGTTTGCTGAACCCACAAGTCTACCCCCGCAAAGGACACACGACCATCGTATTCCGTTATTATCTGAGAATACACCTATTAATGTTCGACTCTACTGTTATCCACACTTCCAAAAAGGAGAAATTGAGAAAATTGTTAAGGAGATGTTGGAAGCTGGCATCATCAAATCGATTGTTAGCCCTTACTCATCTCTTGTCCTTTTAGTAAAAAAGAAGGATGGTTCTTAGAGGATGTGCGTGGACTATCAAGTACTCAACCACATCATTGTGAAGGATAAATATCATATTCCCATGGTCGACGAATTATTAGATGAATTAGGAGGTACTCAATTATTCACTAAACTGAATTTAAGGTCAGAATATCACCAAATCCGAGTCCATAAGGAGGATATTCAAAAAATAGCTTTTAGGACACATAATGGTCATTACGAGTTCTTGGTTATTCCCTTCAGGCTTACCAATACACTTTCAACATTTCAGAGTTTAATGAATGATATCTTTCGCCCATATTTACGTAAGTTTGTCCTGATATTTTTTGGTGATATTTTGGTGTATAATTCTTCCCCCAAAGCACATTTGTCACATTTGCGGACTATGTTCACTACCCTGTATGAGAACTTTCTATTTGTTAAGAAGACAAAATATAGTTTTGCTAGCCAAATAGTGAAGTATCTTGGCCATATTGTCTCCAAAGAAGGTGTGACGGTTAACCCTTCCAAAATTTAAGCGATGCTGGATTAGCCAATCCTAAAGACGATCAAGGCACTACGAGGCTTTTTGGGATTGATTAGTTATTATCGCAAGTTTGTTCGTGACTATAGAAAGATCAGCGCTGAATTGATGACTCTCTTGAAGAAGGATTTGTTTAACTTGAACGACAAAGTAAAGCAGGCATTTGATTGACTCGAGTAAGCCATGACCACCACCCCAGTTCTTACCTTACCAAACTTTAGTGAGGTATTTATTATTAAATCTGATACTTCTGGAATTGGAATTAGTGCAATATTAATACAGGAAGGTAGCCCTATTGCCTTCACCAGTAAGGCATTATCACCAAAATATCTCAGTATGTCTGTCTATGATAAGGAGATGTTAGTTATTACCCATACAATCTTAAAATGGTGTATGTATCTCATTAAGAGACGTTTTCAAATTTGAACCAACCATAAAAATCTGAAATATTTATTGGAGCAGTGAATCTCTTCTATGGAACAACAAAAATGGATTTCTAAATTGTTGGGCTACAATTACAAGATCATTTATAAAAAAGGGAGTGAGAATTTGGTAGTCGACACATTATCTCGCATTTCGAAGCAAGCTGAAATGGTGGCACTCTCTATCCCTACATGCACTACAATTAGGCAAATTAAAAGGGAGTGGTGAGATGATCATGAAACTCGAGAGATCATTAAAAAGCTATAGACAAGTCTTAATTCCATTGCTCATTACACTTGACATTCTCAAGATTTACGCTATAAAGGGAGATTGGTACTTGTTCCTCATTCTCATTACAAGAACACAATTATGCAAGAATATCTTGCATCTCCGACTACCAGCCACTCAAGATTTCTTCGTACCTATAAGCGCATTAGTAAGGAGTTTTATTGGAAAAGCATGAAGAAGGAAATTAGAAAGTTTGTAGTTGAATGTGATATATGTCAGTGTCACAAGAGTGAATCTATGGCATCTCTCGGACTTCTTCAACCTTTACCTATCCCAAAAGAAGTTTGGACAGTCATCTCTATGGATTTTATTAAGGGACTCCCACTGTTCCAAGGTAAATCCACTATTTTTGTTGTTGTCAATCACTTGACCAAATATGCTCATTTTTGTACAGTTAGTCACCCTTATATTGTTGCTAGTATTTCTCGAGTTTTTGTTGACAATATTGTAAGGCTCCACGGCATTTCTAAATTGATTGTCAATGACCGAGATAAGATCTTCACCAGTAATTTTTGAAAGAAACTATTCTGCTTGCAAGGGACGCAGTTGAATATGAGCACTGCTTATCACCTACAAATAGATAGACAAACTGAGGTAGTTAACTAATACTTGGAAAACTACCTTCGTTGCTTTGTAAGTGACAAGCCAAAAAATTAGGTAAAATGGCTTCCTTGGGCCGAATGGTAGTATAATACCATTTATCATTCCTCTACAAATATGTCCCCATTTCAACCAGTTCATAGGCAAGTTCCACCTACTCTTACAAGGTATACAGCTAGATCATCTCATGTAGATCAAGTCAATAAGGACTTACAAGACAGAGATAAGTTGCTTCAACTCTTGAAAGACAATCTTATTACGGTCCAAGCCCATATGAAGCAATATATGGATATGCATTGTACGGAGTGAGAGTTTTAAGTGGGAGATTGGGTATATCTTATGCTCCAACCATATCGGCAGTTATCCGTCACTATTTGCTTCTCAATGAAATTATCTCCTTATTTCTTTGGGTCATACTAAATTCTAGAACGCATTGATCCTATTGCCTACTGTCTTAACTTACCAACAGGATCAAAAATAAATCATGTCTTCTATGTCTCTTGCTTGAAAAAGAAGGTAGGGGATGGTGTGGTGACACAAAGCCAACTGTTTGACATTACCTGCACAAGAGAGGTCAACCTTCAGTCGTAAACCATCCTAGACTGACATATTATCAAATGTAGAAATCGAGCTGTTATCCAAATCCTAATTTAATGCACTAACCTCCCTATTAAGGATGCTACCTGGGAATTCTATCATTCTTTTGCAAATCAATTTCCAGACTTTATTGCTAATTAACCTTAAGGACAAAGCTAATTTGGAAGGACAAAGGAATTATGTGATCTCATGATTGGTGCTGATACAATCCTTATGAGTTGTGTCTGCTATAATTGTCTTTTATTACTTCCTAATTAATAGGCGAGATTGTATTTTTAATAGGGTGAGATTATATCCCCAATAGTAATCTATAAAGTCTATATAATTATAATACCTTACGGTTTTGAAATTCAACTAAATAATAATATTATCAAAACATTTAGGTTATTGGAAGTCAATCCCCTCGAAGTGATTACTAGAAGTTAATCTCCTCAAAACAATCCATTCTATCCCTTTTACTTCTGTAAAATTCTTACTTTCAATTTCTAATTTTCAATTCCTATTTCAAATTTCTAATTCGAAAACCTTAAGATCTCATCAATTTTGTGGTCCTTACAAATTGAATTACATCTAGCCCTTCCTTTAATCTTATGACTTAAGATCTCATCAATTTTGTGGTCCTTACAAATTGAATTACATCTAGCCCTTCCTTTAATCTTATGACTGTTACAATTCTCTCCAGGCTAGTAAACCCATAATTAATGGCCCCAACAACAAGCGCAGAGATTGCAGTAGCACTTTTTATTCCCCTTCCAAGCATTGCTTTCGCAGAGTTATTAAAAATTTCATTGGAGATGCTCATATTAGCATCAGGTGCTTCGGGAGAAAACTGGAACTGATTTCGAGAAGCCTTCCCAGGAGCAAAAGCTGTAGCAAGAGCCGTGGAGGTTTCTGTTGCAAGAGCTATCTCAAAAACACGGCTCTGACCTTCTCCAAGAGCCTCCTTGAGTAGACACTAACAATGGATATGAATGCGTAAAATGCACTTAGCAAAGTTTAACGAACCCGTAGCAGATGAAGTATTTGTGTGGTTAGTGCCAGATGTAAAATCCAGCATTTTTGCTATGGTTGGTCCTACACTATTGACTATTGCTGAAACAGCAGAAGACGCCAAGGATGGGTCGCCCTCTTGAGCAGCACCACCAGTCTGCCGCATACAATCCATTAACCAAATTATTATCCGCTGAGCTACCTGATATACATCATCAGATTTTTCCAAACCAGGACCTTTAGGCATACCAGCGCCAAATGGCTTTCTTTGCCAAAGAAATAGTGAAAAGCATCATCAATATGCCTTTGGACAACATCTCTCATGCTCATTCCCACCCCGGATAGCCCATGACCACTCATCTTTTGACGGAGAAAATCATCAAGATCTTCAACTCCTGGTGGAACTCCAAGTGCAAATCCAAACTCTCCATCCGTTGATCGGCTAGATTCAAGTTCAGAAAGAAGTCTCTTATCACCTGTTGCCTTGAAAGTCTTCTCCCATTCAACAATGCTTGGCACATTGCCATATTTCTTCAACAGATAGCAGGAAAAACTCAAGGATGATGAACCCGAAACCATTCCAGTAGAGGCCAGCAGTGCTTCAACACAATGCATCACAGCTGACAAGACTTCAGGAATAAGATCTGTTGCGACAAGTATGTTCTCATACCTGAAGCAAATTCATCGCAAGGCACATAAGAGAAGCAAAAATAAAATTGGTCCGTAAAATTGTTAATTATCTACAAATAATCTGTACAGAATAACTTCTAAAAATTTCAAACAGCAGCTATTGTATAGATCATAGAAGAAAATGCAAGCTCAGATCCCATTGCAGAGCTCTGATCCAAGTACTTCTACATGGAAATACAAGGGTCCTCAAAAAATAATCATATCTAATCAACAGGTCTGCTGCTATAAATCTAGAACCTTCATCAGCCGAAAGCAATCATGAGGAGAGAGAGAGAGAGAGAGAGAGAGTTTTCTTTTTGTATAGAAAAAGCAAATTTTGACAAACATACAAATGTTGCATGCATAATGCGGCACCAAAATGGCAGAATGATGCTGCATCCATAATGATTCAGTAAGCCAATAAGCATCACAAAGATAATACACAATAAGAAGCTATTGTTGTTATCATAATGATTTGGCAAGCTAATAGGTGTCACAAAGATGATACACACTGAGGGCAATTTCAAGAGCCCACCTTCGTAGGTCCCTACGATAGCAAAAATCCCTCTCCAACTTCACATGTATGGTTTCCACATTTCTTGGAAGCATCACACTGTGGATTGTAGCATTGACATTACTTGGGACCTTTGGCAATAACCAGAGGAGTAACTTGGCTGCTGAAACTAAATCACCAGAAATGTCCATTAAATACAACACAGAAGATAGCTCGTTCTCACCAAACTTCCACCTTATGGAGCTCTTCTCATCAACAGGAACAAAAGACCTGCAAAACTGGCTAATCCTGGTGGCATTCTTTTCACTCTCCTCAACAAGATGCCGGACAACTGTTAACAACCAAACTGTTATGGTCCTTTGCTCCACAAAATGCAGTTGCTTTATAGCCTTTCCAACTGACACAATGTCGCCACCATGTGTGGCTCTGATCCCATCCAATGACTTGAGACTTTCTCCTTCCATTCCATTCCTGTTCTGCGATGAGGACAATTTATCTTATTATCACTTATATGACTAGTGGAAGCTCCCTGGCTACTTTCAATCCTAGCAGCTGCTAATTGAGCTAGACTTTGAGTTTTACGCATGACTTTTTGTCTGCCTTTGGGGACCTGCTCGGATGATTTAAGTGGCGGATCTACAGATTTAGGCACCTTTCTTACCCACCATGTATCTTCATCATTGGATATTGGAGAATGTCCAAGAAGGCATGAACTCTTTTCCTCATTTAACTTTTGTCTCTTAGCCTTTCTACAATCTTCACACCCAAGAGTGCCGTCTGCTAAATCCAATTTGTTGCATGTTGACTCAGCTGATCTTTTAAAACTCCCTTGAGATTCATTAGTTCCTGTATCTGAAGTAGTTAGACAGTGAGGGAATTGCAACATTACTGAAATAGAAGTCTTGAGTTCATGAACATCAACATTAATCTTGACCTTTTTACGAACCAAATTATTGGCAGAAGGCTGGATATTTTTCCAGAGATCAAAGGAAACCGGTGAAGCATCATCTCTTCCAGAGATTGGATGATGCTTTTGCGTCTGAGCTGATATCGTAGACCTTGTTGAATTTTGCTCACTAAAAAGACCACGAAGGAGAAGGTGGCGTTCATTTGAGTAAATATGAATGGCCTCCAGAAGTTGTGAGCCTTCTGCAATTTTTGCTTCTTCCAAAAGATCATAAATGAAGAGCCCCGCCAGTTGCTTTAAGATTCCGTAATGTCGTTTACGTCTGTCAGCACTGGCTACAGCACCGCTCATATCCACTAGTCCACTAATTAGCAGCTGCCTCCCATATGCATGAGGGTAGAAAATCCCAGATCTTATGAGTTCCACAAAGAGTATCTGAAGACGCTTCAAACCTTCTCCATTGTGCACTTCGTGTTGATCAATACAACATACAATGACATCATGTAAAGGACCCGGACTTTCAAATATATCAGACGAGGTATTGTTTTCATCATTCCCACACTTCAAGTTAGTTTTAATTCCATCTCCATTTTCCACATGAACCCTTCTGGAACAATTAGAATGGCTGAGACCTCTGGCAAGGCCATTGACCCCATCAGTTCTCTCATTCTTCTGCTGAGATGGACCTTGCAAATCTCTTAGCTTTAGCTTCAGAAGGCGACTTGCAATATAAATCTGAGAAAAATCTTTTCTGCCTGTGAACTTAAGATCCTGAAGGGTGGCAGTCTGTAAATCCCTATAATCGCATGTTGCCCACTCACAGAGGAAGAATACAGAGCAAACAAATGACAAGCTCGTAGTCCCCATCCACTTCAATGACGATCTTAGGCAAGGACTGACTTCTTCAATCCAACCATCATCAACAACTCCACGACAACAGTTTTCAAAAAGAAGGTTATAAGCCCCTCCAATGTCTCACTGCAAAAGAGCTCCATCCAACGATTGCACAGCTTTAGCAGCACGATGAATTAGATATCCAGGACTAGCAGCCCTTGCAAGATTATCCGCATGCTTCTGAATGGATGAAACAACCTGAGCAAAGGAAAAGGACTGATATTGAGAATCAAGCCCCTCGCGTCTAAACACAGATGAAAATTCTGCTGAATATTCTTTTGTCTTTCCAGCCTCCTCAGATCCCTTTGATATGAAAGCCCCATCATTTACTGCATAAGAGACTACACTTGGAGGTAAAGGAAAGCAATCCAAAGCAACAAATGTATCTGGTACAGCCAATATCAAATAGCGAAGCATCTCAATTAAAGCAGTAGTTGTATATGCCATTCGAGAATTATCTACCAGATCTGATCCACCTGGAGAAGGATCACAGATAAAACGAACTACTATGCCAGCAAGGGCGTGCACATGTGTCTGAGATAGAGCAACTGTTTCTAAAATGCCATATATGATAGGCAAGAGCAGCTGCAAAATATCGAGCAAGTCTTTTTCCTAAAAAAGAGCACAAGTGATTTAGTCAATGCAATACTTGTATACTAAGCGAATGAGAAAGGAGTATGGAATTCATCTTATATCCGAAAAGTATCACAAGAAGAAATTGGAACAGCCAAATCTATACCTGCAATTGAATAAGAACCCAGTCAATGATTGCAGACGGAATGAGCAGCCTTTCTGAATAGTACCAGCGCACAAGCCGCACCACATACCACCACTTAAAATGTAGGGAAGGCTGCTCACCACCAGGGACTACTGATGATGGATCACTCCTGTGCTGTACTGACCCAGAATAGAGCAAATGAGATGATCTACCTCTGCTGTGCGGAGCAGCATGAGAGTTATTTCTGGAGAGGAATTCATCCAGAAGATACTGTAGGTACTCAATAATATCCTCTGTCCAGAGTTCTGTACGGGACACCTGAGATCTGTCAGGTGTACCTGAAGAAATGCTAGCAGAACTAGGTCGGACCTGCAACAGGCAAAACCACAATTTCAGATTTACAATTAGTCAAATATCAGTAAGTCAAAGAATGATCGGTGCTAGACCTCTATTCTACCTGATTCAGATAAGTTACCTTAACAAACCAAGTTGCCCTTAGCAATGGAACATTATTCCTTACAAGAACTTCAAAAAGGGATCTCCTCCTATAGACATGAGGTACATATTCAGCCAGAGAACGCAGTGGCTTATGTGGTTGCAATAAATCCTGGCATAAGGAGGAAAGAAATAATTGAAAGGACCAAAAGGAAGATAATACAGGGAAAAGGAAAACAAATGCAAGGAGAACACTATCTAATGCGCATACCTCAACCCACTTTTTCTTGGAATCTTTGCCACAAGGCCTTTGTTCAGGAAAGAAGCCAGGCTTAGTTAACAATGACCTAGAAAGAGGCACGCCATACACTTGACAGCCTGCCACAGAGAAAAACTATGAACAGAAAAATAAATATATTGCAACAAAATATTTCAAAAAAGCATGTGATGGCTTTAAGTAACATAATCAAAATGCATAGGGAAATTTACTGCAGAAGGTTTCCATAAATATAAATCACAGAAAACTTCAAATGAAAAATGATTTACCTTGCGCTTTTGAGTGCGAGAATCATTGATGGCCCTCAGACATTTTCTGATTGCCTGCAAAGAAGAGCATAGACTCAGCAATCACCAATTGAAGATAACTTTTCCAAGAAGAATTGAAACTTCAAACACAAATAAATAAGGAAAGAGTGTTGTAGCTCCAAATCAAGCCATTTACCTCTCTGCATTTTACAACAACAGGCTTGCTGAAAGCCTGGACCTGAGTCAGTGAGATTTCTCTAGCTTCCTGACAAGATAGACAAAAAGAAACCACCCATTCCTCACAACTCACATCATCATAATGGCTATTCCAAATTTTAAGGCTGGGAATGAGAGCAATGCTACTAAAGATTGGACATAATAAGAATTTAATTAATGCTCTATTTTCTGCAATAATGACATTTAAGCAAAGGAATTAAGAGAAAGGATACCACAGTTCAGTAAACAGTAATTTGATAGGTAACAAGGAAATAATGACCAACTGGTGACCAAAATATAAACCTCGACTCCTTCAACCGTCTCCTTGTATCCAGACTGTGCATATTCTCTGGTGAGAGTCTCCTCAGGACAATTTGGAGTTATGAAAGTTGGGAGGACCAAGTCTGAAGTTGAAAATTTGACAACTTTACAGTAAGGAACAAGAACCATGTCCAAAGCACGGTGATTTACTACGAGGGGTGATACCGACACAGCAAGAATAAAAAAGTAACCATTGAAAAAGGAAACAAATATAAAGCAAAAATTACCTAGAATTCAAAGGTTCCTTAACACACTTCAACTTATATGGTTGTCAACGGAGGTAGCCGCCTGCCCAGTGAAGAGCAACCAACTTATAGAACCAGAAACAACCAATTTTACCTATAGAATGCAAGAACATTGTAATTTTGAACTCTACGAAGAAAACAACACCAAAATATAAACTTGAAGAAACTAAAGAAGTTTTGTCACAAACAGTAAGTTCACAAAAGCAATCATACCTAGAACTTACGGAAAAATTTGCTGGCAATGAAGCTGAATCAGCCTGAACAGTATCTCTTCCGGAAGGCCCCCCAATTCCATTATTATTAACTGCACTGGTGCAGCTTGCAGGATGATACCTTTGCATTTCTCCAAGACATCACCGGCATGCCGCTCCTGAAATTGACAGATACAAGAAGCTGTACGAGCTGAACCGAATTCACCAAACAAGTAATACACTAAGGTTATGCCTAAAGCCAGGACACCGGAGAAGCTGGGAAAAGGAAGGGAAAATTACTGCATCTACATATGTATGCATGCAAGTATGTACATAGGTTTGTATGTATCTATATATATTCATAAAGTATGAATATGATTCCACAAACAGGAATAGAATTGTTGAACCTCAAACATGGAAATAACAAGTTGAACTTGAACGTCTCCACCGACTGCTGTATGCTTTGAATTTAAAACTCTGTTCTTGAAGTGTCAAATTTTTCCTATGCATAGAAGCACAATTATGTTGCTTATCAAGCACTCCAAATGAAGCTGTCAATGCTGGCAAAAGTACATAAAACAGCAGAACATACGAATAGAGAGTAGATTGAAGAATTGACAGTGCAGGTGCCCCCATTTAACATCCCAAATGAATAAGTTTATACTCAGCAGTTGTCAGGATTTCCACTTGTTACCTTAAATTTACTGCACATACTAGCCCAACTTTGCAGTAATAGCCTCTTTGTGAAAACAGCTAAGGTTAGATACATCTCGACTACTCCAACTTTAAAACAACTGTAATTTATTACACATACTAGCCCAACTTTGCAGAAATAGCCTTCTTTAAACCCCACAGTGAAGGAGCCCCATGCATTGGGACACACTTTTTTATTTTTTAACCAACCCAACTTTGAGATACAGTCTCGTACTGTATCTTAAAGTCAAATCAAGATTCTCAACTCCTATTTCCACATAATTAAAGACAACGCATTTTCACCAAAAGAATCATCTTCAATTCCCAAATAGCCATTGACCACAATCTATTGTTGCCAAATTTCTCTCATTTATTGAGGAAACCACAACATGTCTATTTTCATACCCAGAAGCATCATAATTGCATTTAAAAGCTGCTAAAATCTTATAGTTATTGTGGCTCAAATTTGAAATACAACCTCGTATTGCCTTTTCTGAGGCAAATCAAGATTCTCCACTCTTACTTCTTTATAATTAAAATCCCTGCAGTTTCACCATAAGCATCGCTTTCAATTCCCTATCAAACATGTCTCTTGACTGTGATCTTTTGTTGCAAAAATATTTCTCATGTATCAAGGCAACCAAAGTACATCAACATTCATTCCAAGAAGCAACATCAGAGTTTGGATTTAAAAACTACCACAATCTTATTGTTGTTGTAGCCTCATTAATCAGCAAACTTAAGAACCTTATGGAAAGGCAAATGTTAAGTTTCTAATGTTGAAAGCCGTTAAGACTATTGATACGAACCAACATAAAATTTTGAACACCAAACTAATGCGATCTCCTTGATTTGTGCTGATGCAATTTACATAATTTGTAACTACTATAATTCTCTTTTATTATTAATAATTATCTTTTATTATTTTTAAATTAATAGACAAAATTATATAATTTATTAAGTATATATAACTGTAATTCCTTACGATTTTTAAATTTTAACTAAATAATAATATTATCAAAGTATTTAATTTATTAGAAGTTAATCCTCTCAAAGCACTCATTGGAAGTTAATCATCTTGAAACGATCAAACTTATCTTTTTATTTCTGCAAAACTCTTACTTACAATTCTTAATTCTTAATCCCTATTTCAAATTTCTAATTCCAAAACCTAGGTTCTCAACATCTAGTATATTTCAAATTTCTAATTCCAAAACCTAGGTTCTCAACATCTAGTATCAAAGGGATTCTGCTTCCATTCCAAAAAAAAAAAAAGTTTATGCCCCTTACCCGACAGTAAAAGAAAATTTTAGATATTACCAATTTATGATCTTAACTCTTCTAATTCTTATGTCAGAATATTTCGAGTTGAAAAATCATTATCTCTCATATAAGAGTCTTTCAAGAGATTTGAACAAATGATATTTTCTATTGCGCAAAAGGAGTCAAGAGACAATACTTCCGAATCTGCTAACAAACAAAAAGAACCTGTAGAGTCGGAGGCACCAATTGTGACTATACCCAATCACACAAGGGTAAAATTTCCCCACTACGATAAGAGTGATCTTGTAGGTTGGATCTCCCGAGTTAAAAATATTTTCGCTTCCATCGTACACCAAAACTCTCTAAAGTTAAAATTACTTCTATTCAATTAGAAGGTGATGCAATCCAATGGTATGATTGGGTTGAGACATGTGATGAAATTCCAACGTGAGCCGAATTCACTAAAGGTTTTCTTGTGCAATTTGGGCTCTCAGAATATCACAATGTTGACGGGGAGCTCACAAAAATTCACTAGACATCCACCGTCTTCGAATATTAGAGTCGATTCGAGGAACTTGCCAATCAAGTTGAAGATTTGTCCGAAAGGCAATTAGTGAAAACATTCATTGAAGGGCTTATTGCTAACATTTGACAGGAAGTCAAGGCTCGCCAACCACGAATAATGGTAGCAGCTATTTCCTTTACTCACCTACAAGAGGAGAAGTTAGGTGCTGAAAATCGTCGACCATCTACTAAAGTAGCCAGCAAACCTATTGAGGGTAACACCAACTCACCTTCTTTTACTCATCCTTCTACCACTAAATGCTAAACCCAAGAACAATTAAAAGAGCAGATATTAAAAGGGTTGTGTTGGCACTATGATGAGAAGTGGCACAAAGAGCACCGTTGTAAGTAAGGGAAGTTTTTAATGATTGAGCCAGTTGAGGAAATTGAAAAAATAAGTAATGACCACACGGGTTTAGATGTTGATGACACCTTTGTTGAATACATAGATAGGCTTGCAGTGCATGCTTTATCTGAATATTTGAACCCACAAACTATGAAAATTGATGGATTCCTCAAGGGACGGCCAGTAATGGTACTAGTTGATTCAGGTAGTACCAATAACTTTATGGACGAGAAGATCACCAAAAGACATACTTTTTCAATCAAGGATTGCGACAAATTTGCGGTGAAGGTTGTAGATGGGAGAAATTTGACATGTCAAGGGAAGTGCACAAAGGTAAAACTCATGTTACAAGGTCAGATCATTTATATTGATCTCTTCTTACTACCCTTAAAGGATTATGAAATTATCCTTAATATTGATTGGTTACGGACCTTAGGAGATATTACTTGGAATTTCTCTAGGTTAATGAAGTTTCTATTGAATGGATACCCAGTGGAATTACATGAAAAACGCGGGATAAAATTACCACTGTTAATAGTCATCGAATGGAGAAGGTCCTACAAAAGGCAAGACAAGGGTTCCTGGTACAGTTGACAGGTGCAGAGGTGGCCAAATCACATTCTATACAAGGGAAAGAGGTTACGACACTACTGACTGAATTCTCTAATTCGTTTGTTGAGCCTGCAAGTCTATCCCTGCAAAGGACACACGACCATCATATTTCGTTATTATCCGAGAATACACCTATTAATGTTCAACCCTACTGTTATCCACACTTCCAAAAGGGAGAAATTGAGAAAATTGTTAAGAAAATGTTCGAAATTGGCATCATCAAACTGAGTGTTAGCTCATACTTATCTCTTATTCGTTTAGTAAAAAAGAAGGACGGTTCTTAGAGGATGTGCGTGGACTATCAGGCACTCAACCACATCACTGTGTCTCGTGGCCGATGAACTATTAGACGAATTAGGAGGTGCTCAATTATTCACTAAACTGGATTTAAGGTCAGGATATCACCAAATTTGGGTCCATAAGGAGGATATTCAAAAAACAGCTTTCAAGACACATGATGGCCATTATGAACTCCTAGTTATACCCTTTGAGCTTACCAATACACCTTCAACATTTTAGAATTTAATGAATGATATCTTTCGGCTATATTTATGTAAGTTTGTCCTAATATTTTTTGATGATATTTTGGTGTATAGTTCTTCCCTCGAAGCACATTTGTCACATTTGCGAATTGTGTTCACTACCCTGCATGAAAACTTTCTATTTGTTAAGAAAACAAAATGTAACTTTACTAACCAAACAGTGGAGTATCTTAGCCATGTTGTCTCCAAAGAAAGTGTGGTGGTTGACCTTCCAAAATTCAAATAATGCTGGATTGGCCAATTTCAAAGACGATCAAGGGACTACGAGACTTTTTGGGATTGACTAGTTATTATCGCAAGTTTGTTCGTGACTATGGAAAGATCAGCGCTAAACTAACGACTCTCTTGAAGAAGAATTTATTGGAAAGGTATAAAGAAGGAAATAAGAAAGTTTGTAACTAAATGTAATGTATGCCAACATCACAAGAGTGAATCTGTGGCATCTCCATGACTTCTTCAACCTTTATCTATCCCAAAAGAAGTTTGGATAGACATCTCTATGGATTTTATTGAGGGACTTCCATTGTCCCAAGGTAAATCTACTATTTTTGTTGTTATCAATCGTTTGACCAAATATACTCCACTGCTTATCACCTACAGACAAATGGACAAACTAAGGTAATTAACGATACTTATAAAACTACCTTCGTTGCTTTGTAAGTGACAAGCCAAAGAATTTGGTAAAATAGTTTCCTTAGGCCGAATTATGGTATAATACCAGTTATCATTCCTCTAAAAAGATGTCCCCATTTCAAGTAGTTTATAAGCGAGTTCCACCTACTCTTACAAGGTATACAATTAGATCATCTCACGTGGATCAAGTCAATAAAGACTTATAAGAAAAAGACAGGTTGCTTCAACTCCTGAGAGACAACTTTATTACTGCTTAAGCCAATATGAAGCAACACGTGGATATGCATCATATGAAACGAGAGTTTTTAGTGGGAGATTGGGTATATTTTAGACTCCAACCATATCGACAGTTATCTGTCACTATCCGCTCCTCAATGAAATTATCTCCTCGTTTCTTTAGATCATATCAAATTCCAAAGCGCATTGATCCTGTTACCTACTATCTTAATCTACTAATAAGATTAAAAATACATTTCGTCTTCCATGCCTCTTGTTTGAAAAAGGAGGTAAGGGATGGTATGGTAACACAAAGCTAACTGCCTGATATTACCTGTACAGAAGAGGTCAACCTTCAGCCGCAAGCCATCATAAACCGACATATTGTCAAACGTAAAAATCAAGTTATTGTCCAAATCCTGATTTAATAAACTAACCTCCCTGTTGAGAATGTTATCTAGGAGTTCTATCATTTTTTTTGTAAATCGATTTCTAAGCTTTATTATCAGTCAGTCTTGAGGACAAGACTAATTTTGAAAAACAAAGAAATATTGTGATCTTCTGATTTATATTTATTATAATTTTTTATTATTATTATTAATTATTTTTTATTATTTCTAAATTAATAGGCGACATTATAGCCCTAATAGTGACTTATCAAGTTTACATAATTGTAATACCCTAAGACTTTTGGATTTCAACTGAGTAATAATATTATCAAACCATTTCCCTCGAATCCTTTGAAATAATCAATTCTATCTTTTTATTTTTGTAAAATCCTTCCTTCCAATTCCTCATTCTCAATTTCTATTTTAAATTCTTAATTCCAAAATCCTAAATTCTCAACACAATCCACCATTGCTAAGGTCTCAAGATGAAACGAACACAGTTCCAAAATCATTTCCAGGCCGTTGCACAACTTAGAAGCCCGATCAGCCAGAACTTCACGTATCATTTTGATAACACACAAACTGGTCAACGACTTTGAACTTTTAAATCCAAATTAAGAAACTATAAAGGATAAATCAAGTTCAATTAACCAAGATACTAAAGTAACCAAGCCCACCATACCTAGCAACCCAAGAAGCTAAAAACAAAAAAGACACGAAATTTAGCAAGACCCAAACACATAAAGCACAACACCGATACGCAAAGAACACAAATCTACTAAATCAAGCAAACATCCAATTCCAATTGTAACCTAGCGGCCTTTTTCCATCAATCTAAAATAAGCATTCCCGCGCAGAAAATTACCAAATCTACAAGAAAAGTCCCACAATTTTTTTTTTTTTACTATTAGACCATTTTGACGAGAGAACAAAGCTTAAAACAATTTATTATCATCCTTGAAATGCTTAAATTGATTTTTTTTTTTAGTGCAGAAATATTACCTTAATGTTATCTCTCTCGTGTTAGGACTCATTATCACACTCCTAAGATTACTGTGTGAGAACTAATAAATAATTGATAGGAAAATTGACGTAATAACTTTGCGCTTTCATTATAGTTTGACAATATCTTAAATACTAAATTGTAGGAATTAATGATGAAGATGTTGGTTTTCTTAGTAAACCATTATCAATATCAAATAATTTGTTTTATTTGATATTGACAAAAAAAATTATCGTGTAATAAATCAAAAGGTGAAGTAAGAAGTAGCCAAAAAAAAAAAAAGAAGAGAAAAAGAAAAATAAATCGTAATTGTATAGATGCTATCTTTTCTTATTATTTACTTTTTTTCTATTTTAATCAACGTCTTGATTTCATTAGTACAATTTTAATTTTCGTTATATGATTAAGTACAAAATAGAAACGAATTGATTAATCATTTTTCAGAATTGATTTCTTACTTTATTACCTTATTCCAAAAAGGCACCTCATCCTATAATTTTACTCAGTCTATCCTATAACGTTTCCTGTATGGAAGCTGCGGTTAGTCTATAAGTTTCCGCCTACTGTAACGATTTAATAATTGTTCTTCCACGTTACAAAACATAGCCGTTGCTTTTAAGCGGGCCGTTGAATCTTACAAATATTCGTTAATATTTATTTAGTGTGAGACTGAGATGTTGATATTGTCTGTCAATTTCAGCTGATATTTTCTTTTAAAATCCACCAATTTTAGGTAAGCTTAATGGAAGAAAAAATATTTTCCAGTAATTGAAGCCAATAACCTAGTGTAATGATTTGAGGTAACTTTCCTGATACCGAATGGAATCGATTGAAAGTAATAGACACGGGAAAAAGAATAATTATTGGTAATAATTGTTGTAAAATAATAGAAAAACGGCGGGGGACATGCGAAAATATGAAATGGGGGTGCGGATAGTTTTCCTGGAATTGGAAGCAAGCAACTTAGGCAAACCGATAATTAATGGGGAAATTTGAATATTACAAAATAGAATACATGATTTATTAAGGTATTTTGCCACATAAACATTTAAATCCGCGAGGGAAGATCCTTCCATTAGTTTAGATTAGAAAAATAAATAAATAATAATAATAATAATAATAATTCTTGTTTTTGTGTCCTAAGTTTTGTGGATTGAGACTTACAGCGTTCATAAGGATTGTTCAGAAGAACGCCGAACTTTGCTTCTAGTCTTCACCATCAAATTCGAGCTCCATTCAAGTACAGTCGCACATGCTGCTCAAAAAGCAGAAATGGAACATCAATAGGGTGAGTGATGTAGATTAACAATCAATGAAACATGCAGTAGGCCTGGATACCAATGAATTCGCCAGTTTCTTTTGGTCATTATTTTATGTTCTTTGGGGGCAGGTACGAGAGTGGGTGTCAATTTTATTTCGATGGCACTAATCTCGTTTTTTTTTCTTTTTGGCGGTGGTTGCTGTTGTGGCCTTGCGAGGAGTTTTACGGAAGAGACTCGTTCAACCAAAATCTAAATTAAATGAGAAATTCATTTATTTTACGAACAATCAACACTCGTCGTGAATTCAATCAAATTCCATGGGTAATGTTAATACCTTCTTTGATTTCAAAGTTGATATACAACTTCGAAGCAGATGTAGTAGCTGACAGGGTGTATTGACCTGATTATGTTTGCAACATTTTTCGAGTTTATCGACGTTTGATTCCAAGGCTTCCTTGGTGCTACGTGTGAGGTGATTAAAAAATGTTCATCGAATTGCACTACGTGTGAGCCTTATACGTTGAATTTAAAAAGACCAATGATGACGGCATCACCAAGGAGCGAACGTACCGGTGACTATCGAGAAAAACTTGAAGAGAAAGCAACGTTTTTTTTTTTAAAAAAAAAAAAACAATTGGAAAAAGAAAAAGAAAAGGGTATCTAATGAATCATACTACGCTGATGTGACAATGATTTCTGTCTTCACTGTCCATTTTCCCCTGCCAGCTTACCGATGATTCCGTACAATTCAAAGCCATTTCCGTACAAACAAGCTTTCAGTTGGCGATAATCAAAAATCCTGTGTGGTGCGCTTATTTTGCTCGCGTAGGAGAAAGATTAGATGGTTGCCGATTTGAGGCTTTGTTCCTGCAGAGTAGACGATTCATCGCTTCAGTTCAGTGCTTTTTGGTTTGGTTCTCCAGCTCGTCTTCTCTCTCTCTCTCTCTCTATCGATTTTCTTTTTATTTTATTTTCTAATGATAGCCTCTCTCTCTCTCTCTCTCTTGGTCGCCTGTTGTCTTTGCAAGTAATCATTGATTGGGTTCACATCTTCGGCATTTTTTAAGAATTAACCGCACAATAAATATTTAAGGTTATGCAACTTCAACAGAAAACAGGATTTTTTTTTTTTATTGTCCTTTTGGTTTAATTAGATGAATGGGGGATATTTTGTGAATTTAAGTAGATATAAATTAATTTTATAATATATATAAAATATTTGATAATATATAAATAATGTTTGTATAAATTATTAAATATTTTTTAAGTTAATATTTATCATACTTCTCTATAAGAGGTATTTTGTGGTTTTGTTTTGTTTTTTTTTTTTTTTTGTTTTTGTTTGAATCAGTCTGAGTCCAAGAAGTGCGTGTCCGCCAAGATTTTACCTCGCTGGGTCCACCAAACAATGCACACACACATGCGTTCTTCCTCGGTCTCGCGCTCTCCCTCTGGTCTCTCTCGTTCTTCAGCCTATGATATTTCGCAGGGAAAAGTTGAATTCAACAGTTATACTCTTTCAGGTACTCTCTTGGATCCGGTGGGTGCAACTGATAGAAATTGGATGCAATTTCTTTCTTTTTTTTTTTTTTTTTGTTTCTTTCTGAAGTTTGAGTGTGATTTTTTTGCAATCTGAGTCTTTCTTTGCTCAATTGGCGATTCCATTCTGTTTTTTTTTTTTTAATTATTTGTTTGCTTAATAACTGAGATTTTTAGGAATGACGTCTCAATTGCTATCAATATAACTGTTATTGTTGAGAAAAATGACGGAAGTCTGGATTTTGAAGTTGCTTGCTTTTTTTTTATTTTTTTTATTTGTGTGTGTGTGCGCGTGTGTGTGTGTGTGTGCGCGCGCGCGTGTGTGTGAGAGCTTTGATCTCTTTCCTCAGTTGCTGTTGCTCAGGCCATATGGGCCACTTTGCTTTCATTCCAACTAATGCACAAGAAGTAAGATTCTTTTGTGAGCGACAATTTTACAGGTTCAAGCTATTCTCATTTTTCCTTGAAAGCGCCTTGGAATTCCAAAGACTGTTCACACATAGCTAAAATAGTGTTTCGTCCATCAAATCCTCAAAAATGTCTTCGACAATCTCAACAACAATAATCTCAGTGTCAGATTGGAGGTCCGTCCATGTTCCACGCTTAGCCATGTCTTTCTGGATAATTTGATCCAAAGTACGAGGCAATGGCAATGGCAGCAGATGCCAGTAAACTCCTTCCCAGATCTCACGAATAGCATTTTTTATGTCTGGGACAGGTCGGATGGTGGGTTTTGCAAGCAATAACCCGGGACAGCCACCGATATAGCAGCCAAGAACCTCAATGAGAACTTCATTAAGGCAATCAAAGAGGAGCTCCTTTTCAGGGCAAAGCTGGTTAGGGAAGTAATCCACTGCATCTAATATCGATGGGTCCAGAAGCTGGCCTGAAGTATAAGACTTCATTTTGAATTCATCCCAGTTCATTCCGGAGACTTGCAACACCTCTTTTATGTACTCAAATATTAATTCTTTGTCTTCTACACAGATTTTCAAAGGAATGCTCTCATCTGCTGCTGGAGGGTCATAGTCTTCAAATTGAATTCTCTGGGCCTGCATTGGAAGTTCCGCTGGAGAATACAATCATATTAGTGACAAAGCCATGTAACCTAAAACCATGAACAGAATCTGCAAATCATTGAACTTTCTGTATGAACACCTACCGGGTTGGGACCTGATGCTTGCTGGGCTGATGTCCTCCCCTGGGAAAGGTGACTCAAGAACAGAAACAGGACTTCGTCGGTCAGGTGTCCCACCAACACAATCTAGATCCTCAACATTCTTGGTGACCGGAGAGGTGGATGGAGAGATTAACGGAGAGGATGGAAGTTCGTTTTCTTTGCAGGAGTCCTGGGAAAAGAAAACCCAGAAATATGTTACAGCATAATATTTCAAATACTGGAGGAGCAACTGGCAGAAATGATTGTCCAACAATAGACATTACTTGTCTCAGGCTCTCATTGCATCCTCTTTCACTGCAGAGTTCCGGCGGGTCCCCACTTTGTTCAAGCCTAGTAGCACAAGAGGCACTTATTTGAGAGGAGATATCCAATATGTTGCCCTCTTCCTGGACTACAGTTTCAGCCAATTTTACAATCTCCACATTGACTGCAAAATTGATGAATGGGGACAATGCTTATAAAAAATATGGCCAGAAATTTATATACCTCTATATCAGATATCAGAAAATCTAGAAAGCAATACCTTGAGAAATAACCTCATTTCCCATGGAAGAAATGAAGTTCACACCTTCAACAACGGGAAGGTCACATGAGGTGTTTGAATTTGGGTTTAAAGAAGATTGTGCATTGCTAACAGTGCCTTCATCAAGAACACAGGACTGAGGCTCTGAGTTCGGCATTATTTGAATTAGATGGCTAGCATTGCTTTCTTGTTTCTGAAATTTGTCACTAACAGACAATTTTGTCTCTGCCACAGCAAGGCTTTGGCCCTGATTCCTTCCAGGACTTGGCATAGGAGAAGCATTGCAGTCAGGAAGAGAGAGGATCTTCCCAAGGGGTTTTGGGGACTGTCTGCTTGAAAAGTCTACATTCTCATTTTCACTGCCCAGCATTTCAGAGAGATGTTTCTTGGCCTCAATGTAGATGTTAGACACCCTTAGATTGGTACAGATAGTATTGTTGTGTTTGGTAACTGTTTCATGTTCTTTCAACTTGCCAGGCTTCTGCCCCTTTTTAACACCGATGGGAGGCCTGGCTATTTTCTCAACAAAAAAGTGGTCTTTACTTGGAGAATTCCTTCCAACAATCTCTTTAGGTCCTTTATCACCATCTCTTGTAGCCTGAAAGTCAGGAAAAAGTCTCTTGGAAGTGTTTGTAGAAGGAATCTCTTGTCTCTCCCTTCCCATAGCATGTTTCAACTTTCTTTTAATTTCAGCGAGAGAAAAGTAGGAACCAACTCTCTCATTTGATCCTTTGTTTCTGATGATAAACTGTGATTGTGGCAATGGACCTAGACTGCTGTCACTTTCAGAATTCTGCATCTCCATAGGTCCAGGCTTTAAAATAACAATGGTGTTTGAAGTTTGAGAAGAGCTAAATTCGTTAGATGGGATCTTTTCAAGAGATTTGGACCTTCTCCTGAAAAATTTGTGCTGTTTAGCATGGACAATCCTGTCAGATTGTCTTAATCCACAGAGCTCGCCTTCTGAAGGTTTAGATCCTACAAATGACTTTGACTCTTTGTCTTGTGGTACCTGGGGATCTATATCCTTCTCGGCATAATCATTACACAAGCTCTGTACATATTTCAGCATCACAGATTTTGGACCTTGCAAGAGTTTCAGAAACAAGTCCTCATCAGAAATGAGAATCTGAAGGGTGTCCCTTAGTTCTTTGGAAGGATGATTGCCCCCAGCGTCTTGGACATTTTTCTCATTGATGACCATCTTACTCACAAAATGGTTGATTGCCTCCCTTATCTTCTCTTCAAATTCAGGATTCTTCTGGTTAAGATGACTTTGAACTTCGCCATACTGGTCACACTTTATGGAACTGTTGCTTTTCTGTTGGATCAGGTGACAGAACTCCTCCATCATTTCATTTATAGCAACACCATATTTACATTGATAGTCTGAGTTCTGCAGGCAAGTCAGTTCAGATGGCAAGTTTTCATCAACACTCAAGTATCCTAGGTCTATATCACAGCTTTGCGAGCGGCTTCTTTGCATGTTTTTGTGGGTCTTCCTCTTGTGGCTTCCATGTTCTAAATCACACTGTTTTAGTTCGGCTTCAGCACTTTTAGTCTTCTTCTGTGCATCTTGCTCTGTGAAGATCTCTTTTTCTATGAGTTTCTTGATGCTTGGCTTATTGATGCCTGTTCCTGCTCTTATGGTTTCTTCACCATCCTGATATGGTTATAACCATTGAATATCAACATATTGACCAATAGTCAAACCTTCAATGTAAAGGTCATGGTTTCTTTCCTTCTTAGGAATCATATCACAAGTAAATTTACAGAGTTTAGTTTGGAAGCATAAGTGGGAAAGGCTTACAATATTGTCTCGACAATTTTCATCAAGATTGGGCAGCATCTCAGTCTTATCCTTTGGGGTTCCAGAGCCTTTAATATTAAAACAGGGATAGAGAGAGTGAGTTCAGTAAAATTGTAGAACAATAAAAATATCATCAATAGGCCAAAAAAATATATATATATATCATCAAGGCAAATGTACAACAAATATATAGATTAAAACCATGCAAAGGCACTCAATAGTTCCTTTATAGAGAATCCAAATCTCATCAATCACCTTCTGAACTTATTTGTGTTTTTGGGAATTTCTGTATTCTAGACCAAAGTTGGATCCATAACAAAGCTCTTACCAACAACATGCCTGCTTGCAGGACTCCTATCTGAGAGAAGCTTTTGAGTTGCTCGACCATGGCGGAAGTCAAACATACTAATTAAACCCCTCATACAGCCAGATTGGTCTCTACCATGTCGCACAGTGCGTTTTTGTGATCTCTTTGCCATGCTGAATGCACGATAATTTTCCTATCTCATGCTTTACTCATCCAAATCTCCTCCATATGTTGCCTGCTCAAATTCTGGTGTAGAGGGGGAGAAGTACAGGAAAATCACTTCAGAGGATATCAACCACGGTTAATTTTGTAGAAGACAGATATATAGATTAACAGGCTAGAAGAAAATCTTCCCATCATCAACAGTCCGAGAAAAAAAAAAAAAAAGGAAACAAAGTGAATTGGGACATGACTGCTTGCGTCAAAAGAATTAGGCATCCAAGGGCACTGGACATCAGGTGATAGTTCTTTCTCAACACATAACAACTATGCTCATTGATATAGCAGCAAAGATGCTAACTGATTTCTGCTATGACACTTTCAGGTTACAGCAGAATTAGGCATGACAGATGAAACAGGACACATTAAACAGGTGGAAAGGATTGAGACAACTATGGGCATTTTTCGCCCATCAGAAACAAAGGCCACGAGGCATCCCCAGCTTCCATCAAAAGCCGAATGAATCGGACCCACCAAAATACCCAAGAAGATCCAAAACAAAACAAGAGAAGGGTTCAAATAAAGGGACACAATATGACAATAATCCCATCTCAGACCCCAACAGCCCTCAGCAAACGCTGTACTAGGCAGACATTTGCCGGTGACCAACTAGAATAACAATGAGAAACGTTGAGAAAATTATCGAGGCCCATGCATGCACATAAGCACTGAGAAAAACACGTTTCAAGATGATCTAACCAAGAATTCTGTTAGTCTCCCGTATGGAGGTCTGACAGTCTTGGTCCAAAAGGTCAAGCAGCAACCTTACAAAGTCAAATATATTCTCATATCTTGATGTTCACCGACAGTCTTTCAGAAGGATTGATCGTGTGGATCATGATTCTTTCAAGGTCAAATATGTGTATTTTTGCTTCCAAAATTCCAGGAAAACACAGGAATACCAGGCATCTAAACTGTGACAATAAAAGAAATGAAAAGTATAAAATATTTACCTCGAACTCGAAAGGGAAGATGAAAGTTCGGCCAGTATAAAAAGTATCTTAGAAGATGGACAAAACATCCAATTTGACAACTAGAGCTTCCAGCAGCGTTAAGCTCAAGGGATTTAACTTGAGCTTTCTTTGGATAGCTGTCAAGGTATCAAAGCGAACTTTTTTTTATCTCCAGAAAGCATCAACTGGCTGGCGCCTTCAGTTCCTGCCAAAGACCCTTAAACGATAAGACCGAACACGAATTATTTTCAAGCTCTGCATAAAAAGCGGGTTGCAGCCAAAAATTCAACTTTGAGATATCAACACAAAATAATCAACTTGGTAGAGAAAATAGAGCCAAAACCTCATCTTTTATGCGCAAATTCTGCCAGTAGCCATATTTGCTTCTTTCCAATTATCTACTTGAAATTCTCTTTTCATTGTCGCATTTTCAATCGTCGAAGGACTTGATATTGACAACAACTTTTGATTCTCACTACTCCACATTCAACGCCAGGGAACCTTTTTTAATTAAAAAAATAAATTTAACGCCCTGATCAAAATTCTTCAAATCCCGAGAGAACACCCAGGAGTTGAACTTTTTCAGGATTATACCAACATGTCAAACCCGCCACCAGGAAGACAACTAACGAGGAAAAGACACAATTCATTCCAATTCACCCGAAATAATAATTTGTTTTTAAAAAGAATAACCTTATATCCCCATAGATAAAGAAGCCTCTTATAGGAGAACAAAAAAAAAAAAAAAAACAGAACCCAGATCAAAATTCAACGCGTTAGAAACTCTTACATGCAGTATTGATGAAAGAACAGGACTTTTCTGGGAAGTTAGGAGTGGGCATCTTTTGACAACTAAAAGGAGAAATAGACACGAAAGGACCAAAATGCCTATCTAGCACCGACCCACCATTTTTTTAGGGGGAAATTATTCTGACATGAGCAGGCAACAAAGACTGAGAAAAAGGGAAGGAAGTGAGGTGGCGGCAATTCCCTGAAGTGAAAGCTTGAAGCTTTTTTCACAATGCGTTTCCTTGGTATAGAGAAGCCCGGAAACTGGCGGAAGGAGGTAAAGAAGAAGAAGATTAAGAAGAAGACGTGACAATTGGGTTTGGAATTGATATTGATGGGCCAATGTCTAAGGAGAAAAAGAGAGCTTTGCGTTCAAGAAAAGCTGTGTCTGTCTCCATTTTCTTCTCCTCCGCTGTTGCCCGTTCAACGATCTTTTTTTGTGTTTCTCTCACTGTTGGCACTCACTCGCACATGAAAAGTAAGAGAGAGGGTCGCCGATGATGTTGTGTTTACGTGTTTTTTTTTTTTTTTGACTCGTGGGATGAGAGATAAAGAGGGTGAGAGAGAGAGAATACAACTTACGCGCGTCGAGATGAAAAAGGGTAATTGCAAAATCGCAAACTTGAGATGAACACGGAGAAAAAGTTTGTAAATTGAATAGATTGTAACGGTTTGGTCGAAGTCGAAGGTTGCCGTGTGTACCTCTAAGTGGTCAAGGACAGCTTTGATAGCTGTGTCTCCACTGAAATTGTCTTTCAGTATTGTTTCGTTACTCTTGTAACCCTCGACGGCAGACCAAAATTGCCTTCCGGATACACTAAAATTAATAAAACTGGTTTGGTTAGCCATTCTTCTGTATGATTTTAATTTTTGAAAGAAATGAAAACAACTCTACCTTCCAAATCAAGAACAAATGAACTTGGTTTTCGGGGTTGCTGTCACGAAGAAGTTTACAGTTTTGTTGCACGCGTGGAACTTGTTTCTTTAAAATCTTTGACCAAAGTGAGTCGATCACTAAGGTCTAGGCAAGTTTTTTTTTTCTTCTTTTGTTGTGCTTTCAAAAGATAATTGATGGTAGAGTAAGTTTAAGGGATGAATTTGTTGCTTGTTTCTGAATCAATCACCTTCGCCGAACATCATGATGGTAACGAGGGCCCTCTTGATCTCCATTAAAAATTCTCTTGCCGCTCTCGGGCATGCCACAAGTTGCTGATCATGATAAGGTAATGAACCGCATAATGAAATTGTGAGAAATTTTATGGTTGAGTTACATTGTTAAAGGCTTCAGTAGAACTGTCATAAAGGTGACGTTTGGCTCTCGAAGCGAAGCTTGTTGTGACGGGTTGCTCTCTGTCCGTACTACTCCTACGTTGTCAGGGAAAAGGGGACATTAGATCATTTAAGCGGGTTTACTGCATATCTCAATAGGCCACATTTTACAAAGAAGGCAATAACCCTACGAGAGAATGGTATCAGAGTTTACCCCTCTCGCCGCCGTAGGACCTTGACTTGACACGGAATGCTAAGAACCCCCGATTTCACCGGCTCGATGCGTGTCTGAAAACATTGACGAATATATATCGATAAATTTGGTGTAGAGGATGTAACGGGTTGCTCCCTGTATATTCCACTCCCACAGTGTCAAGAAAAAGGAAAACCTTAAACCATTTAAACAAGTGTACTACATAACCCAATAGGATATTTTTGAAGAGAATGTAATGATACCGTGATATTGTACTAGGTTATGTTTGCTATAAAGGATTATAACATTCATGGGAAAAAGAAAAATTATATATTGTTAATCTAATGGTAAGAATTGCAATACTTGTTGCATGATTATTGATTTGGCCTCTAACAGAGCTAGCTACTTCTGTAAGTATTTTACTATATAACACAGATAATACTCTTATTTGACCTTAATTCTTGGAAAACAACACCAAGAACTTTAGCTGTTAAGTCATTTGGCAGCTACATATTCTTTGGTTATTTTCAGTTTTTCTTAGAGTAAATTTGAATTATAACTCACATTTTGTGGAAATTAAACAAATTTAATCACCTTAGTTAGTGCCGGAAGTTGTAATTCTTACCAAATGCACCTGTTCGGCCATAATTGCAGGTGGGGTTCAGCCCACAAAACAGTAGGGTCCACTCTCTTTACCAAACTATATAGTGGAGGACTCCATTGCAGGCCCGTACGACACAACAGCCACCACCACTCCAGTTCCAATAGTGTTTCAACACGTCCTCGCCGCCGCGTCATTGTACTATTTGGGCGCGGCCATCTGTATTTGTAAGGTAGTTTTTAACTTGAAATGTTAAAATGATAAGTTATTTTTATTTATTTATTATTATTTACTTTTTTTTTTATAATCCCACTTTCAATGTAAAGATCTTTAATTATACAAATTACACCTAAAATTTCAAACATCTAGCACCAATAATTTGTAACTAATTACACGTACGCATCATTTTTGCACGCGCGTAAACAAGGATAGTGATAGATTGAGGTCGGTAAGTAGTTTGATTTTCCCTGTCTCACCCCAGTAATTCCATTTACCGACATGAGCGTGAAAGAGGCAAAAAGTCTTTGTGTCATTCAACATCGTCAAAGGACCTTGTGGGATGCCTTATGGAATGGGATGTGTACAGCAGATGACCTTTTGAACATAAAAAGGATATTTTTGAAATATAGGGAATAAATTTTTATAATTAAATTTTTGATTTTTTAAAGCTTTCGTTTAAATTTGATGTTTTCAAAATTCATTTTAAATTAGACTTTTTAGACAAAAAAGAAAAAAAAACAATCAAATTATTAATAATTTTTATTTAATTAATATATAATTTCTATCAATTTCATTTACTTTTTGTTTAAAAAATATTGATATAAAATAAAAATTAAAAAAAATTATAAAACTAAAATAAAAATATAAAAAATCTAATATTTAATTATGAAAATTTAAAACTAATTTTATAGTAATCATCTTTATATGACTAAATCAGAAATCATCTACTGAAGCCTTGATTTAACATATCTCATAAAATTTAAAAAAAAAAAAAAGCATCCACTGTTCAAAGCATTGGCAGAGGCATGCAATCTCCACCGTGAGTTCCCTCTAACTCACAAGGGGTTAATGCACGCGAAAATTCGAACCGAACCACCCGGAAAATAATAGGAATTATTCTCCATCGGCTTGACCCATCTGCAAATGAATAGAGATAGGTTGACTGAGGTAGAAGTTCATGTATATCAGACATATATTTTCACGAAACCACCTGGAAAATGACCGCGTTTCTTCGCGGAGATTAGTTTGGAGACCAAATGCCGCAATTTGAAGCATGTTAGTGGAATTTAGGTTAAGGTCTGCCAAAGCTTGAAGCAGTGCATTTACTATGGTTGGTTGAGACTAAAATGTCAGATTAGGTCATTACATTAAATTAATTAAGTTGACATTCAGTGAGCTGATGAGCACCGGATTGGCATTATCGTGCGAAGTTTCAAAATGATGTCATGTAACTACAACCCAATTTGTCAGGTCGGCCGAACGCTATTAGCTCTGTAATAAACAAACAACCAATCCAGTACTGATTTGTACTTTAGTTTGAGTAGGGCAGCTGATGTCTGTCGACAAGATAAGCAGTAGCTATTACGCTCTTTTGCCATCTTGGTGTGTTTATTAAGCCAGGGAAAATGATTTAGTTGATCACAAAACAAGGTTAAAAGGTCCAACCCAAATGATTCGACTTACGTGGCCCTCGCATCTCTAACTTCAAGTACTTCTTTAACAAGGAAAGTGGGTCTCTCGTATTGGGGTTTTGGCTTTTTTTCTCACTCCAACAATCTCGTCCAGCATTGGATGCTCCCACTTTTTATGCCTAGGGTCTTAAAAGCAATTATCACCACACTCCCCCCCCCCCCTTTCTTTTTCTTTTTGGTTCTTTTTTAACAATTGACTGAAAGTTCCTAACCCGTATGCCACTGTATGGAGGAAGAAAGTGGAAGCTTTATGAGCTGTTGGATACCAAAAGGCCAGTGCAGAATAATAATAATAATAATAGAGAAACATACTTTGATCCGGAGGAAACAATGAATTATAAGTTGGGAAAATTATTTTGTATTCGAAATAAAATGAAAAAAAATAAATAAATGGGAGGTTGTGGAACGGATATATTTTGATTTTTGGGGGCGTGGAAGGGTTGGTTAATCTTTATAATCGTTTTTCTTCTCCTAGGAATCATCAGAAAATTATTGGGAGAAAAGGGGCATAAATCATACATTGTAAAGAGGTCCTTAGGTGGCAAATTTATCAAATTAGCCGATGCATTACGTTTCTTGATTTATCTTAAAAGTCAAGATAGGCCCATCAACCGAACCAGAAGCAAATGATTCCATAACGGAGACTAAAAGGCCCAGTGCTCTGCTAGATACTCACCCTCGGCATCATTATCATGATATCATTGAAAGACGAGTAATGCGAAAGATTTCTCGTGATCTTGATTCCTAGTAAGACAAGATCATCGTCATCCTTTGGGGAGTTGGACAAAGGAATTGCCCAACGTACAAGCCACAGTCCACAAAATTAATCATTCATATTCGGTTTAGGGAAAAGAATATGCAGGAAAAGAAAAGTTGACAAAATCTCTACTCGAATGGACTTCATTGTAGTGAATTTGGGGTATTCTAAATTTGAGTCAACATCAAACTATTATAATCATTAAATAGATATATTTGTGATTTCACTATTTAATTACAGTCATGCATAAAAAAACTTAAAATATACAATTAACAAAACAATTATAATATAATATAATATATACACCCTGTATATATATATATATATAACTTTTAACTTACTCGAGTTGGCCTGGAGGCGGCCCGCCGTTTGGAAAATTGCGCATCAGAACTTTCAATGATGTTGCCTTTAGCGTGGAAAAGGCGCATCAAAGAATTGCCGCTATCAGCAGCCTAGTGCGGAGAGGGCCCAAATCCGTTTTTTTTTATTTTTTATTTTATCCTTTCTTCGCTCTTTTTCTTTTCTTTTCTTTTTTTTGGGTTTATTTTTTCCTTGGGTGATGACGATGGATTACAGAATAAAGGAATGCACGCACTAGATTGTCGTTAGGTAGCATCTGTTGTAATAAAGTGATCTAGAGCAGACCAAAGCAACATATTGCCGGTACAAACCCATTCCCAAATTAAAAGATCCCCAACGAAGGCTAACGAAGACCTAAAGAGGCTAATTGAGAGCAACGGAGCAACATATATAGTGTCTATATCGTTATCTCGGACGGTTTGTCAGCTATTTCTTTTTGTTTCCTTCCCATTATATCTCTCCTTATGTGTCTATTATGTCTTCGCAGAAAGACGTAACAATCACATTAGGTGCGTGCTGATACCTGTCCATGTTGGGTAGAACTAGTAATTCCCCAAGAACCAGCTCATTTGCAAAGGAGACCAGGCTCTGTACTGACGCAATTACAATTTAACAGGAATTATTTTCTGGAAAGCGGGGTTGATTCTAGCTGAAAGCTGTAATAAGATGAGACAGCCGGCCCATATGTGTATCGGATCGAGATCCTCACAAGCATGATGTGTCATACAATTCAACATCTAATGAAAATCTTTTTTAATATATACATATATAAATAATCGCACTGACTTAAGAAAACCAGGATAAAAAAATAGGCTTACATTCTTTCTCCACGACAGCATCTTAATTAACTAATTTTAAATTCCATAGCTCTAATTAACTTTACCATGCCAGTCATATTGTTTTGAACACAAGAATCCGTGTTTGCCCCAAGTAGGTAAACAGGGATAACGCCCTCTCGTTGTTAACGCTGTCACCGAGCGAGCGCACCTGAAGGTCATGCCCTCTTCGGTTGCGTGTCACTCGATTGGGAGATCAAAACTCGGGAAGCGCAATTTAAGAGCTTCCCTCACACAAGCCCATTTGAGACAGACACATCCATGATGGGCATCGATAGGCGGCGTGGCGAGCCCATCTCCTCAACGTTGTTTCCGCTCATCAATCCTAACACGCTTGGCAAAACTCACCCCTTCATCCATATGGACTATCTGGCGCCACGTAGGAGGGCAGCCACCTTTTTGCAATCCAATCCATGGGCACCACGTCTTTTCAACCAAGAATATATATATATATATATATATATATATATATATAGTTTTTTTTTTTTTTCCCTGCAGTTGGCCCCAAATCAAACCCTACTCTTGGCAATTGGCATCATTGAAACAATGAGACATGAAATTTTAATGAATTTGCAACTAATATCAAACAGAGAAAGGCAGCATGGAAAGCCCCCTATTCTCTCACACCTCGCCCTTTTTTGTTTTCTCGTGAAATCTCTCTCATCCTTCTCGAACCACCTATGCTCTGCAAATACCAACAAAGTTTGAAATTTTGGATGCCTGGTGTCCAAAGGAGAGAGGCTATTAAGAACTTTCAGGCGTGGAAAATGCTATGGCTAATCTTGGAAACCCAAAAATAGGGAGGCCTTCTGCAAGGATTCCTTGAAAAGCCTATGACACTACATGACAATGATGACATGGAAGACAAATGATCTGCAAAGAAAAGCAAAAAAAACACACATTAGTTTGACATCTATGTAATCATAAACCGGCTTCGTTTAACAACCATAAAATTATTCCTAACAAGTGGGATTCACTGTCGCAAGTTATAAATGAACATAAAAAGTGGTCATGCACCCAGAGGTTCAGTCTAGCTGCTCGATTTCAAAATTGAAATTCTATGAAAAATCCTACGTATAATTCCAGTAACGCAACAATCAAACAAGATCCTAGCAATCTGCGAGGTGGAAAGTAGAGAAACATAGCAAATACAGGAGACAATGTGTACCTTCAATTAATAATTATCGGATTACAATATTTTCTCTTTCTCCTTGCTTTTCTCAATATTTGGTCTGTTTCTTCCTTTACACCGTCGATCATACAGCTCCGAATGCCTAATACAAGGAAAGGGGTAACAGTCAGATGGCAAGTGAAAGCATGGGTTAAACTGTATCGTTAAGTAGCGAATGCTTTTTTACAACACTGACTAGCAAAAGATGGCCTATCTTTCATATCATTCCCGTTGAGCATAGATCGCAAACTAATAAATGTTTTCTTGTATGGAAGTCATTTAGGATTAAAAAATTATGTATTTGCATATATCCATAGACAGAATGCTTGCTGCTAGAGTGTAAACTAATTGCATAATCCCGTTGGACCATTTTTGACGATACGTACCCATTGTATGTTCAACCCAGAGGAAATTTTTGAACACGCATTACAAACCTGCCCTCACAGGCAATAATATCCGTAAAGCTGCTTGCATAAGTACCTGTTTTCTTCTCTTCAATCAAGCAAGAAAAACCTCCATCCATTCCATCATCTGACTCAATGGTAACATGGCTTTCTCTTTCCTGTCTCCTCCATGGTCAAACAGGCCATGAACAAACTTCATAAAAGTTCACTTTCTTGAGCAAGTGTTTCTAAGAAATGTAACTTCATCCACAAGTTTTACCAATCAACCCAGTAGTAATAACTCTACACAAAATATTTCAACCAGAAAGTATGGCGTTTAACTAAAACAGAAAGGAAGCGACAAACTGGAGAGACACACATGAATCCACAGGCCCACATGCAGCAACTACCTGTCTACCCGAAGAAACTCGTTTGGGCTTATGCTCCTTGTGCAATTCCTTTCGTGTGATTGTATCTTGCTCAAATTTAACAGATTTTTTCAACTTTTCGCAATTCCAACCTCGCATATCAACTTTTGGAGCTACGGTTGCCTGTCCACAATCCTGTGCGGGCATACCTGGACTGGAATTAAAATCAAAAACAAGAATTCCCATTTGTTAGACAGTATAACGGTCTCAAGGAATTCCACAGATGCAAATACTAGAGCCAAGTGCTCAACCCTATTTTACATCAGTGTCACCTTGATTTATCTATAAAATGTATTTCCACATGCATTTTCCCATAATATAAATACCCATTCTTCTGATTCTCTCCGTACTTCATATTTGGAACAGAACTCAATCATTAGGAAGCAAGAGGATAACAGGCCCGTGAGCAATAATTGGATCCAGATTTGGAACCTTCACAGAATTTACTCTAATGAATAAATGAATAAACAAGATTCCATTATGCATACTTCTCAGAGAACTCTTTCTTTCTTTGCGGAGCAGCACAACAGTCAGTAACCTGCAAATTTATGGAGATAAAAGTCTCCTCAGGCTCGTGCTGACAAAGGTTAATGCTTGAGAAAACTGCAGTTTCTTTTGCTTAGGCAATTACCTCTGGAGAAAGCACAATGATTGATGGACTCTTTTGATTCAAGGCCTTCAGGCTGCAAGCCATTTCCTTTGGATGGCAAAATGATGAGTATGGAAGGGTGTTAATAATCAGAAGGATGAGTATAGAAGGGCATCAATAATAAGAAGGATGATTGATCAAACTTGGGAGAACTAAATTCAATCCTTGAAAATAGGATGTAGGAAACAGCTGAACTTGCATTCTTTTAACATAAACTAGTGTCAAGTGCCTGCTTAAAAAACACACATACCTGATCTTTGGTGAAAGTTGCTTGGAGTTCACTTTGTAACTTCAGTGTAGACGCTTCTATTTGATCTGGCAAGGCTGAAAGCACCAAGAAAATCTGCTGCAACTTATCTTGATAAGCATCTCTGATTAATTGTTCTGATAGAGATTTCAAGTTCCCATCCAGACCCAATTTGACATCTTCTTGTCCCTTCTTCTGATATACAATATCGCAGACATGTTATAGATTTAGCATTCATTGACACTTTAACAACTAGGAAAGCTTGTTGGAAGTAATAAGAACCCAAATAGATGGATGATACCATTAGCTGCAGTGAGCTGTCAAGGATAATCAGCTTCTGCTGCATGCCTTCCACTGCAAGTACAATGAGAAGAAAGGAGAACAGTTAGTACAGTAAGCTTCTGCAAGTTCTGACATTGCATGTGCTACTGATACATGCACAGTAGATTTGTTATAATCCCCGCAGTCTCATTTCCTGCCAAAAAGCAGTTGGAAAATATAGAAGAAAAGAGCACACATCAATTATTTGAATTTGGTGGTATGATGGCAGATAGATTACAGATTGTTCAACTTGACTCAACTTGGCATCCTTGAAAGCAGTATACTGTTTTCCTCTCAGGAAATAAGAAGTATACTGTTTTGAATGTGAGATGGGGCTTTTAGCCAAAATTAAATCACAAAAAATAGCCATAGGATAGTCATTTTCTCTATGAAGCACCTACAAATCAATGCACTTGAGATTCTGATCACTTACTCTCCAGTGATACTTCTTTTGTTCCTTTGTTTACTTGCATGATATCCCTCTGAACAGAATCTAAGATCATTCCAATCTTGTTTAACGAAGTTTCCATCATACCAATACGGCGCTCCAGTTCTTCATTAATCCAACCTGCTCAGGTGACTCAACCTTTGTCAAAATGCTGGGGACTGCCATCACTATGCTTTTCTAGTATATTACTTCTTCACTTCACTAACATAACAAAAAATTACCTCTATGATCCTGAAATGGAGCAGAATTCCAATTACGAATTAGACCAGTGGAAGATCTTGAGACTAGCATTTGACTCTCTTCACGTGTCTGGCCCATTGGGAGAAAGCAAGATGCCTTCTTCACGGGGTTCTCTCGCTCTTGAGAATTGAATCTCTGTGAACAGTAATTCAACAAAACAATGGAAAGAATCAGAGGAATGAATACAACGGTCAACTTCGTAGCAGCCCACAGGCAAATGCATCATGCAAGTTTCCTTTAAAAGTTTGACATGTGCTTTGAACAGTTCCCTCCAAAAACTAAAGACAGAATGCACTAAATAAGTAACAACAGAAGAGGAGGAAGCAGTGGCAGCTAGGGGAGCTAGATCCTTGGAGCTAATAGTTGCCATAACTACCTGGAAAGAGAAAATCAATGCCAATTTAGGTGCTAATCAATGCCTATTAATAGAATACATGTTCCTATCTTCTGAAACAGAATGATAACAGAAATGAAAAGAAAAGGAAGAACTCAGATGATCTTCCTTAGTCTGCCTTTTCATTCACTGCTCAAAACGCCTAGGAATCTTCAATTACCGTATGTATCTTTCCTCCAAATACTTTGACACTTATAAATAGATATGACGAGGAAGACACTAAGAGATTACTTCTTAATTTTTTTTTTCTCTAAATTTTTGCAGAAGGATCTCGACTTCATTTTAACTGATTACTGATGCAAATTTAGCTTTTAAACTAAGGTCAAGTTGAGTTTTCTTTTATCTAGAAAGCAGATCTAGCCACAGCTCAAAAGGGAAAATCAAACTCGATCACTTTATTTATTTATTGGTTTACTCTGTAAAGATCAGAAAATCAAGAGCAGAAAAAGATTCAACCTGATCAGTTGTCAGAGCTTCATCGAGAGATGCCTGAGACAGCTGAGAAAACATGTCATGCTGAGATGACGGCCCCTGTGAAAAGGATTGCTGCAAAGGCTGTGACCGATGCTGTGACGCTTGTGCTCCACTTGGCGCAGCACTCAATCTCCTTTAAAAGATTAAAAAGAAAAAAAAAAAAGCAAAGGAATTATGATGCAAGAGTATAATAAGAGACCAAATCTTCATATGAGAAAGAGCAACGGAATCCCGAGAAAATGAGACAACAAAGAGTCTCTTCTTCTTCAATACATTTCAAGCAACAGAAACCATCAGGTATCATGATCATTCGGAAGGCTAACAGAATAAGAACGATGAAATTATATGCTAACTTCGAGCGGCTATTCTCCTCATTCAAAATAAATAAATAAATAAATAAATACATAAATAAATGAGATGAACGGATCTAACCGAGAAGCCAAAAGGATTTGATCTAAGTAAAAATCTTGAGCTGACAACCAAATTAAACGCTAATTTTCCTTTGCTTGGATGTCGAGAAAGAGTGGAAGAACTTTTGAAACTTAAAACTAAAGAATGTGCCGTTCGCGTCGCTTCAATTTCTCGAAATCTGGAAAGTTTCAACTGAAACCAAACCAAAACGCAGGCTCTCTGTTGAGAGAGGGTACTGAAGTTCTGAAATATCTCACTTTATGTAGCTTTCTTGGCCATTTTCCAGGGAAAGAAACAGAATGAACACGGAGATTAAATCGAGAACCTGGATTGAGGAGGAAAGACAGAAATAGAGCTGAGATCGCAGGCTTTGTTGGTCTTCAACTTCATTTTAGTTCGTGATCTGAGGGAATTACGCAAGCGGCCGAACGAAGCTCGGTTGGGTTAGGGAAGAAATTGGATTTGCGGATTGAAATTAAATAGAACCGCGGGCGAGCGACAGAGAGAGAGAGAGAGAGAGGGCAGAAAAGTGGCGGGAAAAAAAGGAAATCGTGTTTGTGTTTTGATCGGGATTCTGGGGCGTAAGGCCCGATGGGCCAGCAAATTAACTTTCGTGTCAAATTTCCCTTTCCTTTTTTTTTTTTTTAGTTTTTTTTTTATTTTTACTTTTCCTTTGAAAATATCATCGGAGACGATTGTCGTTCATAATTTTCACTACGGTCAGCACTGCATTGGTATACTCAATTGAGAGCTACTGGTAGTCGAAAATGGATAATAATTAGTCTATACATTAAGCCAACTAGGTTAGTCTTAAGTTTTTTAAAATCAACCTACGAGAGCCAACGTATTAATGCTAATTTGAGCTTGTATTATTTCCACGGAGTTGCATAATTAGTTTCTCCAACTGACTTTTGACTTGAATATTTATGGTAATTACTAATGGTTTTGCCAATTGTGTGCTTCATTGCACTGTAGTCTGACAGTAAAATAAGAATAATGACCACTTTGAGTGGTCTAAGGTCTCCCTCCCCTTGTATCGGGGAAAGGCATCGACAATACGTTAATCGCGATTTATCTAGCAAAAGAAAAAGCTGGATATTTTATTTTTACCGCGCTTTCGCGTGTACTTACTTGAAGAGGCGGTGGGACACGTGTATGCTATATGATCCGCTGTAACAATAAAATATCCAGCAAGTCAAAGTTGCTTAAAAACGCGACATCCGTGGTAGCGTGGGATCAATTTCTTCCGCTGGGGTATTTGATGCGGACGGCAGCATTTTGAGAAAACCGCAGTGGGTCCCAACTCTCTAGTATCTCTATGGTATATGCTCTGTACTACTACTATGTAAGTCTAAATAAAGTACTAATTGCTCATGACAGACACAAGGTTCTTTTTTGGGGAAAGGGAGGCGAGAGTTTTCGAGTTTAAAAAACAGTTAATTAGTAATATTTAGAGGATAATATAATAATAATTAAAAATATAAATTAATTATATTTTATTTAATTTTATAAATAAATATATTATTATTTTTTAATCATTTCTTTTGTTGTTGTTGTTGTTACAGAGTGATATTCTTAATCTAATTATTCTGCTAAATCGGCTTCGACACTTACACTGAAGGAGGGCCGTTTCATTTTCTTCAACAATCGAACAAGTCAAAGTGAGCAAATAAATTAATCAATGCACCTTTCACCTTTGTCCAATCAGCTGACTTATTGTAGGGTATGGTCCCCTGGCCAGACTGCGTTTTCTGCAGAAAACAACAATTTTGAGGAGTCCACAATTTACAACCCACCTGGCTTCTTAGGCTTGCTACGCAACATGTAATGACGGGGAAATAATACTATTAAGTATTACACATGTATTTTAAATTGAGCAAAGAACAATAAACTCAATTCATACCTTAGGAATCAACAATATTATATGTCTATACATTTAATTTACATAAGGCCTATAAATAAAGAGAGAAAAATTTAAAATATATATCATCTATACTAAATGACAAATATTATAATTTCACTAAATATAAAAAGATTATTAAATATAATTTAATTAATTTTAGTAGTATAATTTTATAAAATAAGTTGGAATGAGATGTGTTTGTGGATTAAGAATGTAACAATTAATGGGATATTTGTATTTATTTTGGTTTGAAAAAACAATTAATATATATATATATATATGGGAATAAAATGGCCCTACGAGATTATGGCATTTTCCGGAGGCGAACATGGCCCGCACTCGGGTGTTTATCAAAGTGTCATAACCGACTTCGCGCAGGATAATTCTACGTAGATAATGACAGTAGGGTCATTTTGTCCACAAAATTCCATATAGTACTTGTAAACGAATCGATTATTTGATACCGTGACGTCAAAAATCCTCCAGAATAAGTGAAATGCTTGGTTGAAAACCTTGTTAAACCGACTTTTTGCTTGTTTAAAATTAACCTGTTTTTTTTAATAAATGAGTCGAAAATGAATTCAGTGTCATTATTAGTTAGTTAATCTAGTGGAACTGACCTAAGCTTAAGATTATTTAATTAAGTGTCGTTTAGTAAATGAGCTTCGACGAGTTGAGTTTGTTTTTTTATAGAGCCAAGTCTACAAATTACTTATAAATAGCTTATTTAAATTTAAAATATTAGAAAATATTTAAAATATTTTGTGCCAACCACCCCTTACCAAATCAAGGTATCGAACATTTAGCAAAAAGAAGTTTTTATTTATTTTGAATATTGCTCAGCTGGGGAACAAAATGTCGGTCAGTTTGGCATTAAAAGTCAACAATCCGAAAACCTAAACGGTTGACGGTACACCCTCGCTGAATGACCCGTCATTCTCGGGGAGATAATCGTACGTCGAGTTTTATTACGCAAATAAGGGAAAATGGGCACAAAATACACATTAATTTATTATTAATTACAGTCGTGAAGTCGGCGTGTCGACGATAATTCATTGATATCTACTGGGTGCTTTAATTTATTTTTTTTTCTTTGTTTTGTTTGTGTTTTTACATTATTCACCTCTGGGGCCCACTGATGGTGTCGGTTTTCTTCGAGGAATCTGGGCGTGACGTGAAAGAATCTTAGCCAAAAATAAGAGGAACGGAATGATTCGGAGGAAATCAACGGCTGCATCGGACGAGAAAGATAAAAACTGTTTTGGATCGGATAATAACAGGAGAGTAAACCAAAGCCGGCATCGTCGTAATTTCTTTTGAAAATTCTTAAATTAAATCGCAACTCGTACTGAATTCTTCGTTGCCCAGACGGACCCAACCGAGCAAGAGCCGAGCCATTCCTTTTCACGCCTCATCACCCCCCACAGTTGGCTTTCAAAGCCATATGGTCTTAAGACTCGAAAAGGCTGGCTAGCCATGCCGCTCTGGAAAGATGGAAGATACTAGCCAGGAGCGATGGAAATAATTTCTTGATTTGATTGGAGTGTGAGATTTGGGTGATTGAGTTATATTGAGAAGTTTTAAAAACTCAGGAGTCATGGCGGTGGTGAGTCCGGCGCCGGCGGTTGTGCAACAGCAGGGGAGTCCGATGACGCTTCAAGAGGTCAGAGTTCCGGCAATCGCGGGTAGCAGTCCAAATATGGTGACGGAGGAACAGGTCTCGCGGGTGATTGAAGACAAGATGTACGTTGCCGTTGGGAAGTCCGTGAAGGAATGCAAGTCGGTTCTTGTTTGGGCGCTGCACAATTCCGGAGGAAATAGGATTTGCATCCTTCACGTCCACCAGCCCGCGGAACTCATTCCGTTAAGTGAGTTCAACGATCACTGAGCCCTCATTAAGGGGGTTTCTTTGTTTTTTTTTTTTTTTTGGTAGAATAGTTAATTTATTGATAACTGCTTGCTATTTGACTTGAATGAGAAGAATTCTAGATGACTTTGTTGCCTCTTGCTAGTGTTCTAAATTTGGGCTGGAGTCATATTTTGAGCAGGTGAAAAAAAACAGAGGACAAAAATGATGGTTAAATTGGCCAATTTTAGGAAGATTGTTGATTAATTGTACCTAGGGGTCAGTATGGGGTTTATGAAGAAAATTGGAAAAAGTTGGACTGGAGATAATTGCCAGCTTCTATTATTGGGTCAGATATATTGACCACGGTGAAATCATTATAGTGATTAGTTGCCCTTTGTCAGTCAAAGAATTGAATTGGGTCTGTTGGTTTAATATTTGATACTGGAATTGCAGTGGGTGGAAAATTTCCAGCAAGTGCGCTTAACGAAAAGGAAGTCATGGCATATCGGGAATTTGAAAGACAAGAAATGCATAAGAGCTTGGATGAATACCTTAGCATCTGCCAACAAATGGGCGTATGAGTTCTATTCTTCTTTCTCTATTAAAATACACTCTTATGCCAAAATATTTATCCTAGGGATTAATAAGTTTTTATGAACTTCTCAAGCAGATTGAGAAGCTGAACTTCAAATGCATCTGCCATTTGTAAATGGAGAGATATTTAGATTGAAGCATATTGAACTATTCACTTTCAATTCTTTGAATTGGCTTAATTTCTTCTATTTTGATTATAGGTAAGAGCTGAGAAACTCTATACTGAAATGGAGTGTATTGAGAAGGGTATTTTGGAACTTATCTCCCAGCATAGGATAAGGAAACTTGTTATGGGAGCAGCAACAGACAGGTACTATTCAAGGTAGAACTATTAAGAAGTCTGATAAATGATTCGATTTTAGATTATTTTCCATCTATAGTTATCCATGAAATCAATGTGGAAGTCCCAAGGAATAACAAATTAGTGATATCCTGCCTGTGTGTGGAGTACAAGTATTGGATTGCTTGCCTTACTGCTCTGAAGTTGCAGGAACATGATGGACATCAAGTCTAGGAAAGCCATGTCTTTGCATGCTCAAGCACCTCCTTTTTGTCATATATGGTTTATTTGCAAAGGTCACCTGATTCAGCAAAGGTATCCCTTATGTGCTTGTTTTCATTTTTCTATTTCTACTTTCTTTGTGATATCATCTTGATGTGTATCTAGCAATTGTGAAATTTCTAAATGGAATCATTGAAACTATTTCCAATGGAGAACTTTGTGTAGAACCTTCCTTGACAATGACATGACTATATACCATCTATTTGTGAACGGATATTAGCTGCTTTATAATTGTTACAATCATGGTCATAATGCTAGATAATGTCAAACAGGGAAGGCAACCTGGAAATGCCTTGTATAGAAGTTGGATCTTTGTCACAGCAAGCAAGCATAAATGCTGAAACTGGAGAATCATGTAGTCAAAGATCTTGCTCTATTGTCCCACGGCAGAACTCGTTTGTAAAACTCACAAATCCAGCTCAAGATTTTATTCGATGGGTAAAATCTGCAAATTCTGATGGAAGAAGAGGAAAAGTAACTACTTCCAAATCCCTGGATATTGGAGGGCTGTCCACTCCATGTAGTAGGTCCGATGCAGAAGGGAGTTTTGATGAATCTGATTTGTTATCAAGAAGCAGTACTTCTCACGGTTCTGTTCTTTCTTCATGCTCATATAGTGGAATGGCCAGTTTTGCCAAGATTCCATCCATGGAAATTGAAGAGATGGAGGTTAGTTTAAAATTTGTACATCCTGAATTCAGAGTGGACCTTCCTCATTCATCTTCTCCCAGTGTACTGGTACTTGCAAAATTATAATTATTGAAAATAAGCACAAATTCATGCATGTTCCCAGCATCTGAGTATGGATTGGTTTCCAGAGATATGTAGTGCTTCCAAACTAACATGGTAGTGGATGGGTTCTGGCAGGATGGGAGAATAGAGGTTCCTCTCCATGATCAGTTTGAGCAGGCAATGGCTGATGCTGCAAATTCAAGTCAAGAAGCATATGAAGAGAAAGTCAGACATAAAAAAGCTGAAAAAGAAGCCATTGAGGCTATCCGTAGGGTATATTACCAGACCTGAATCACCTTCTCTTTTCCCCTTCTTTTTATTCATTTCTCTTAAAGTAAGACAGTGTTGCTGTGGAACATGAGATATCAGAAGAAAATATAAAGAAATCAATTTAGGAGAATTGAAAACATGGACCATAGATAGTACAAAATATGCTAATTAAAAAAACCCAATTGTGATTTGATCTTAGAATGGACAAATTAACCATATCATGCATTTTATTCTATCTTTACTAAAACCGCATGTTTCAGGTGTGCATTTCATGATCCTCTTGCAAAAATGGTGAAAGAAAAGATTAGTGTGTGGCATTAGGTTGTATCCCACTAAATCACCTCATTTGCCAATTGTGGTTGCTAATTCACAGGCTAGAGCATCGGAAAGCTTGTACAATGAAGAGGCAAAACAGAGGAAAGAAATTGAGGAACTGCTGGCCAAAGAAAAGGAAAAACTTGTAAAGATGATCGATGAGCGGAACTGTGCCACGGAAGAACTTTGCATGTGGTTGGATCAGAAATCAATGCTAGAGAGTCAAATTACAGAATCTGATCGGATGGCAAGAGAACTGGAACAGAAAATTGTATCTGCAGTGGAGCTGTTGCAAAATTATAAGAAAGAACGAAATGAATTGCAGAGGGAGCGTGACAATGCACTCATTGAAGCTGAGGAGCTTAGGAAGTGTCGAGCGGAGGCCCCAGATGCAAACATTCCTCGGTTCTTCACTGAATTCTCTTACTCAGAGATTGAGGAAGCAACTTGTAAGTTTGATCCAACCCTGAGAATTGGAGAAGGGGGATATGGTAGCATTTATAGAGGTACCCTGCGCCACACTGTGGTGGCTATAAAGATGCTCCATTCTCATAGTTTGCAAGGGCCTGCAGAATTTCAACAGGAGGTATGATTCTATGAACGTTGCAAATTTCTTTTAAGTTACCCCGTTCCTTTGTCCCCATGTTGGCTGGGCATGTTGCACCTTTTTCTGTTTTAGTAGTGATTAGTGAATCCTATGGTTTTTGTTCCTTTAATTTCCTCCCCTCATTTCCTTATGGAACCTCATCCTTTTTTTAACAGATATTTCTTTTTGGGTTATCTGCCTGATTTGGTGCATTTGCTAACCAGATTGCTTGAGTGACTTAGATAGGCATATGTAACTTTTGTTAAAAGAGATGATTATCATTTGTTTCAGTATCCTTGATTTGGCATTTGCTTTATGTGAACTTTGTGCTATTTGTTATTTGGGATTATTTATGTCCTGTAGGAGTTCAACTCCTTTGCTCTTCTGCTGTTTTAACCACTGCAAAACCATCCTGACAAAGAGCATGTGACTGTGAATGGTTACCTGCTTCCAACTTTCATTTGTGTAGTGTAGCAAGTTAAATATGTTAAAGTTTCAAATATAGTCAATATTATAATTAATGGTTGACAAGGTATAATATCTGTTGATTGTAAGCTAGGTTGATATTCTGAGCAAGATGAGACATCCAAATATTGTCACTCTTATTGGAGCTTGTCCAGAAGCTTGCGCTCTTATCTATGAGTATCTTCCAAATGGAAGCCTTGAAGATCGACTAAGCTGCAGGGACAATTCTCCACCTTTATCCTGGCAAACCCGGATACGAATTGCCACTGAATTGTGTTCTGTCCTCATCTTTCTGCAGTCTAATGGACCACACAGTATTGTGCATGGTGATCTAAAGCCTGCTAATATCCTCCTTGACATAAATTTTGTGAGTAAACTGAGTGACTTTGGAATTTCTCGTTTACTTTATCAGAATGATGGTTCAAGCACAATATCTTACAGAACTGAACCCAAAGGCACATTTGCATACATCGATCCTGAGTTTCTAAACTCAGGTGAGCTTACCCCAATGTCGGATGTTTATTCATTTGGAATTATACTGTTAAGATTGTTGACTGGGAAACCAGCATTGGGGATAACAAAGGAAGTGCAGTATGCACTAGATAAAGGAAACTTGGCACACGTCTTGGATCCTTTAGCAGGAGACTGGCCATTTGTTCTAGCAGAACAGCTGGCTCACTTGGCATTGAGGTGTTGTGAGACAAACCGAAAGTGCAGGCCAGATCTTGCCTCAGAAGTATGGAGGGTGCTTGATCCGATGAAGGCTTCATGTGGAGGCTCGTGGTGTTCCCAGCTTGGTTTAAAAAAGCATTGTGAGCTTCCTCCTTATTTCATATGCCCCATTTTCCAGGTGAGTTTGATGTAATCATCTTTCTGTGCCATGTCATACAGCAACTTGCTTTTTCCTCTTTTTTTTTTTCCGTTTCTATTTTTCTTTTTTGAGATTTTGATAGCATTCATACAGAAGTTCTTACTTATAAGATCCCTTATACTTACATAATGTCTGAAGTTGGGTAACTTTCGCACTACAAGTCTGGTTTTCACAATTTCTTTTTGAGTTCACCTCTTTGAATCCAACCTGCAAGTGAGAAATGATGAAGTAAATTGTGCCTTTTTGGTTCAGTTCTATTTCTCACTCAGTAATATAATTTTCCTGGTTCTGATATTTGCTGTTATATTCATGTGTGTGTGACTGCGTGCAGAGCCATGAGTGCATAAGTATACTAGCTTATTATTTGAAGTGTTTTAAATTGATTCTTTTTTTCTTTTTGGGATTCAGGAAATCATGCAAGATCCACATGTAGCAGCTGATGGTTTTACTTATGAAGCAGAGGCGTTGAGAGGATGGCTGGACAGTGGACACGATGCTTCACCCATGACTAACCTAAAGCTTGAGCACTGCAATCTTGTCCCCAATCATGCACTTCGTTCAGCAATACAGGAGTGGCTGCACCAAAAGTAAAATATGGTATAAATTTCCTTCTTGGTTGAATATATTGTTTATAGTGGTTTTCCGGAGCTAAAGAGATGTCAATACATTTTTTTTGGTTAATGTTCATTTTTATTTTGTTGTTGAGGTCATGGTCCAAATCCACAGAATAGCGAAAACCAAATTGTTACCCCTTAACACCCATTGGTATAGAAAGACTGAATGGTAAACATTACATGTTCTGTGTAGTAACTAATTACAGATTACAAAATGAAGGCTAAATACGTACTGTTAATTAGCATTTATGTCTCGCTACGGTATCCTTTTTGTCCACACTAAGTTTACTACTTGATTGTAATTTGTAAATTACAATTTGCATATTGATTTTGGTATTCATATTTTGTGCATAGTAGTTTTGGGATGTGTAGTTTGTCTCCCATTCGGGCATTTGCATGTCAAGTTTTTATTTATTTGGCCTATTACATGAGTATTTTGATCAAAAAGGAAGCATACGACATAGCCAGATCTTTGTAAATGACAAAATGTCCTACAGAATACTATTGTAACGATCACCAGTTTTTCAACCCCTGAGAGACGGACGGTATGACAAATTGTTACGCTTTCTAGCTTTTGGCATCAAGAGGAACTCAAGCTCATGGGACCGGGACTTTTAAACTCTAGGCTCAGAGCATGGCCCAAATGATCCCCAGGCCGTGGCCCAATAACCCTTAGGCATATCTGGTAGGTTGATTAATGTGTAGCTTGGAGTCGATGAACTCTAAATAAGAACTCAGCAAGGATAAAGATTAATCAAGAACCATATAAAGTCCCCTGGTATTCAGTGTGCATTACCTCATATTCATTCTTGGTATTTCCACAGTCCTATTCCTAATTCGCAGCTAAGCGGCCCGTACTCATCGACCGGGTAATGTTTCGCTGCCGGGGCTGAGAGTCATGCTTTGTAATCATATGAGAAGACCAAACTCGAACGAAGATGGAAGATTCAGAGGTGGATGATAGACCTGAATCAAACAGATATCTTCAGACCTTGCTCGGATAAAATTTTAGGGAAAGGAGAAAATGAGAGAGGAATGAGAGAAGAATGAGAATTGGGAAGATACGAAATTTTTTTAACCTCTCTTTGTTTGGTAATGGATAATGTACAGAATGAAAGTTATAAATTCTTTGATTGGAAATAAATAAAATGCAGGAGGGAAAAACAAAAATATGTATGTGTTGTAATATTAATTTTATCTTTTATAATCAAAATATTGAATATAAATATATCATTAAAATTTTTAAAAAATATTACTATTTTCTAAGCCATCCATATCAACAAAAAGCTTGTGGGCCGCGGAAGAATACTTTGGATTTGATCAATATAGAGAAGAAGGAAAACACGCTATCTGAAAGATTACCATTATATAATTTAGTTGTAATTTTGAGTACTTATTAAGGGCAATAACGTTTTTTTTTTATATTATTTTCGAGGGACACGCAACTTTTCCTGTGTATTCGGAGGAATCAGTATTTGTGGGGGCGGGAGAAATGTAAAGTTAACTTTCTTCCCTCACTAGAATGGTAAATTCGCTTCCCAATCTCAGGAATAACCAATTTTCCCTCGCTTTTTCTCCCCCTTCTACCCCTTTTTCCCTCTTTCCAAGCACACCCTCAGTATACTGGTACCTATGTGACTAACAGGACGAAAGGTGTTGATTATACTTCAAATTTTGATTTTTATCTCTTCCCCATGATATGTCTAACACGTGTACAAAATTTGTAGGTTTCTATCAAGATATGATTATTTGTTTCCTAAAATATTTACTTTTAAGAATTAGAGTTGCCTCGATTCTAAATTTAATATTTTTTACCAAATATCTCAAGTGAAAAAAATAAATATATGGAGTTCTAATTTTTTATGAAAATATTAATAGATTCAATAAGTGAAACTATTACAAACGAATTATATTATAAATAAGTTAAATACAACCCAACTTCTATATTAAATATAAAAAAAATTAAATTATATAAATATTAACTTTTTATATATATATTGTAATAAATTAATTTTAAAAAAATAATAATTCCCTGACACTTCACTCAACGTAATCAAAGTTAATAGTGTTTGTTCCTACTATTCTTTACCTTGAAGCCAGTAGCCGATAGCCTTTGCGCGTAAATAAGGCGAGTATCCACGTGCCACCAGCTTTTCTCCCGAGTTTGTTGAAGTATTGTCCCATCTTCAATTAGAAAAAAGAGCACCACCACGGCAGCAACGATCATCCTTTTGTTTATATAACAAAGTAGTAGGAGAAAAATAAAGATAGAAAAATTGACAAAGAGAAGAATTTTTCACCAAGGAGGAAAAAAATTTTTATTTGGAAAAATATGGAAAGTGAGAAAAAAAAAGAGACTAATTTTATTTATTATATTTAAATATTTTTGTAATTATATTTATTTTACTTTTTAAAATATATTTAATATGTTAATTATAGTAATTATATTTCACTTTTATTAAAAATATTCTATTAACTATTATCACATACTAGTCCCATGCCTATCATATATAATAAAGGACTATATATTATTATTATGTTATTGAAATTATTATATTAATTTTAATTTTTTTTAAAATTAAAAAAGTTTTTATAAAAAATTTAAATACTGTATTTATATTTTTCTCACTTTTAGATATTTAACAAATTTTTTCTCCCTAAGTGATGATTTCTTTAACATATTATTAACTATAACAAGAACAAAAAATTAATAATTTATAAAAATAATTAGAATTGTTTTTATATCAATATAAATAAATAAATAAAATTTCTTGAGTTTTATAATGAGATATTATATAATTCATCAAAATAATATTTAAAGAAAAAAATTTGTTAAATATTTAAGAGAGAAAAAAATAATTATAAAATTTAAGAAAAAATTATTTTTTTATAAAAAAATTAAAATTAATATCACCTTAATAATTTTAATAATATAATAATAATATAAAATTATATTTATTACGTGATATATGCTTAATTACCACATGATAATATTTAATGAAAAATTTTTAATATCAATCAAATTTAACTAATGAAATTAACGTGTTTAATAAATTTTAAAAAAATAAAATAAATATAATTATAAAAATATTTAAAAGTGATGAGTAAAAATAATTTTTTTACTTTGAAAAAACAATGTATATTAGAATGTCAATTTTATCATATAAATATATAAAATGAGAGCAATAAAATTTTTTTCTAAAAATTAGTTTTTTTAGTTGTCACGTTGTGCAAGAAATTTTCAAATTTGGTCATAATATAAGAACATTAACATGAGACAAAAATCCATACTTAAAGAAAATTAGAGAAATAACAAACAATTATAATTTAAAAAAATGTTATATTTTGATAAAATAATAAAATATAAAATTATTAAATTCATTGACTAAATTACAAATAGTTAAAATATTACTGTTTAATTTTTTTTAATTTAGTAGTTGTTTATAATATAAAATAAAAGATCAATTATATATATAAAAATAATGATAGAGCCATCAATTTTTTATTTTGTATTATAGTGTTATTTATAAGTTCAGATTTATACTCAAATAAAAATAATTTAAAATTATTAACAATCTATTTTTTAATTATTTAAATATATCAAGGAAGTTGAAAATCAAATAGATATAAAACAAAATATATTATTAGAAGGAAGTTGATACATAGCAGTAGTTTAACCATGCCTCAGACATTCTCAATTTTCTTTAAGTCTAATAAAAGGTAGTATTTATGACAATAATATGCAGTTCACTTGTTCCCATGGGAAAACCTCAGGTTAAAAGCCCTTACCACCAAAGAAAACGTGAAACTCGAGTCTAGCCCAAAAGGGATGGAAGAGAGATTCCACATTGGCAAGGCATAATGAATACAAAAAAGAGTTTAGTTGCGCATATTGGATTAGAGTTCTTACATAATCCATTGCTATCCCTCGAATGAGCTTCTTATTCTTTTTATGCCAAAACTATAGCTATGTGCTGCAACAACTGCCCATTTAGGAAATAGGGAAAAACATTGGGAATCATTAGAGCATTAGATACAAAACCACATGAAAAACTTAGAATAAAGGTATAAGCCAATGCTAGCAGCTTTTTGCCCCTTATACACATGCATGAAATAGATTTCAAACAAAGCAACGTCCCTCATTTTTAATCGAATACAACTTCTATCCATAACATCTCTGTATGAAATAAATATCCATATTGCTTTCACTAGCTGCTCTCCATAGGCCTTGCTGCATGGTTGATTCTGCATGAAATATTGAATCTTTTAAGTAGCACTTCCGCCTATTGATTGCAGCTTTGCAACAACAAAAGAATGAATTAGAGGTAAACTTGAGATAGAAACATGGAAACTGAAGCAATGACAAATTCATTTAAGACGGTGGGGTTTATTATCTTTTTGGGTAAGATATATTACCAGTGTTAGAAATCAACTGTAAGATGGTGAATTGACTTAAGAGAAAAGCATAAATATAGATTGATTGTCCAACAGTAAGTTGAATCTTAGTTCCCAAAAAGTATTTTGGGCCCACACTTTATTGTCACTTGCACATTAGCAAAGAGGAATTTGAGGGATTATTCACAAGGACTAAGAGGTTCAATCCTAGTTTGGTAACAATTC